>MU273518.1:0-131412 GCA_022160365.1 Vararia minispora EC-137
TGGGCGCCCCCGCCGCACCGTGCTCGCATTCCGCAGGTCGCCCGAGCGCGCAGCGACAACCTGCGGCGAACGCGCCTGCATGTGGCGTCGTCGCGCCGCGCGGGCGTCGAGCCTCTTCCAGTTCCAGCGGCGCCCGCGGGCGTCGTTCCCCGCCGACGAACGCACCAACCCCCGGCCTCGCGCGCGCGCGCTCCCACTCGCTCGCCTAGGACATCTTCTCGCACTAGAACGCACCGCCGCGTGGTCCGGCAGCATCGGCGACGGCCCGTCGTGTCGACGTGTGTGTTTTCTTTTTAGCGTGCGCACCGGCGCGATAGCTGGATATCGTCGCACGCGCGAGCTGCAGCGGAGAGTGGTGACAGCGACGACAATTAACTTAATAATGGGCGAAGGCCTCGACCGCCAACGCCCACACAAGCCCGATCCGTTCATTACCCCCCCATCACCCCCCCGGCCCGCCGCCCGCCGCCCGCTCTCTTACAGTACGCGCTCCGTTCTGGCACGCACAGCGCCAGACGCACGCCTCTACTTCCGAAGAACCGCGCATGGACCCAGAAGCGGGCATGCAGCGAAGCCGCGCTGCAATCGGGCAGGACGCCCTCGCCGCGACGTCGACGTCGACGTCAAGCCTCGCATTCTGATTGTGGCTGCGTCCGAGCGCAGGTTGTCGCGCGCCCGATCCGCGGGGTCCGCGGGGCGAGCGCCGGCGCGGGGTCAGTCAGTCGATCGGGAGGAGGCGCGAGGGACGGGGATCTCTGTGCGAAGGGAGCTGGATCTACGCGCTGAGCCTAGACGGTGGGCTTTGCGAGTCGAGACGGGTTTTCCCTGCGTGCCTGCCGAGACGATCGACGACGGGAGTGCGGAATCCGCAGTCACACGCACAGACGCACGCACGGGGACAAGCTATACGCCATTGTCCGCAGCGAAAAAAACGATGCTCAACATGGAACTAGGGAAGATGTGAGAGTAATACGGATGTGCTTGATCCACGGAGATGTAAGGAGAGAAAGAGAGAGAAAATAGCAAATAATCCAGCCGCTAGCCCTCCGCAAAGCCCTCGCCGATTCCAACGCCCTGCACACCCGGCACCGGCGCACCATACATCACCGCCCACTCGTCCGTCGCGAACCCATACGTATTCCACGACGCCATCTGCGGCTGACTCGCGTACTCGAACTGCGCGTCGTACGCCACCTGCTGCTGCTGCTGCTGCACCTGCTGCTGCACCTGTTGTTGTTGCTGCTGCTGCTGCTGCTGTTGCGCCTGCTGCTGCTGCGCATGCGGCGACGCATGCGGCTGCCCCCAACCAGGCGGCGGACCCGGCGGCGGCTGCACGTACGCCGCCTGCTGCCAATCGAGCGACGGCAAACCCCTCACGACCTGCGCGTGCGCATACTGCGCATTGACAGCAGCGTGGCGCGCCTGCTCGACGAGGCCCATCATCGGCGGCGGCTCGTGGCCCATGGCGAGGGCCGGCGGCGGCGCGGTGGCGGGCGAGCCGTCCGAGCGCGAGCTGGCGCCGTCGCCGCGTGCTGGAGCGTCGGGGGAGCTGCCGAGGGGGACGGAGGGCGAGTCGTGGTAGGGGAACTGGAGGGCGCGGACGCGGGGGAGGACGTCGCGCTTCCAGCGCTCGCGCTGGCGGTCGTCGGCGGCGAGGAACTCTTCCGAGTAGAGGGGGCGGAGCTCGTGCAGGATGCGGCGGGCCTTGTCTGTTGCGGGCATGCCGACGCAGCGGTCGAGGGTGTGTGCGGCGCGGAGGACGGAGGCGCGGAGGGTGTGGGCGTTGGGTGCGGCGGGGGCGTCGACGAGGGCGAAGACGAAGAACATGGCGGCGGAGAAGACGTGGGTGGGGGCCCAGTTCATGTGGCCGGGGACGGCGAGGGCGGAGTCGAAGAGGAGCTCGGGGCGGGCGCGGGCGACGAGGGCGATGAGGGCGTCGGCGGCGAGGATGGCGCGCTCGCGCGAGAAGGCGACCTGGCGGGAGGCGTAGGGGCGGTGGAGGGTGAAGCGGATGTGGAGGGCGGCGTTGCGGACGACGAGGCTTTGTACGCCGGCGCGGCGGAGGGCGGTGGAGGGCGCGGAGAGCTGGGCGGCGAGGGCGCGGTCGTCGATGGCGAGCTGGGGCGGGAGGGCGTCCCACCAGGCCTGGATGGCGGCGTCGTGGGCGCGGATGCGGTCGTAGGGCACGGCGTGCAGGGCGACGGCGTCGTTCATGATGTCCGCGAGGAGGTGGGCGAGGCGGAAGAGGGCGAGGTTCGCGTCGTAGAGCGTGCCGGTCGGGTCGAGGGCCGGGTCGACGTGGGACGGGAGCCTGGTGTCGAAGTGGTGCGTGCTAAACGACGGCGTCAGTACAGCGCACGCGGGAGGGGCCTCGGTGGTGCGCACGCGATGGTTATTGGACGGCCGTGCATGAAGGACACCCATCTGGGAAGGACGCGGTGAGCCGGGCGAAGAGAAGGCGGGAAGAAGACGGCGCAGACCGTTCGAGCAGAATGATGTGCCACCACGCCCAGCGTCTGCGCTCGGCGAGCTCGAGCGCGATGCGCTCCCCGGGGTCGCGGTGCAGCCCCATGGCGGTGCCGATGGTGACGAGCTCGCCCTTGACGCTCCAGGTCTCCTCGGGGTCGATCTTGGAGAGGTAGAGGAAGTGGGTGCGGATGAGGAGGAGCTCGACGAGCTCGAGGGTGTAGGTCCTGCACTCCGCCTGGCGGCGCTGGAGGGCGGCGCGCATGAGGTTGTACCAGCGGATGCCGAGGGAGTCGGGGTCGCCGGCGGGGGCGAGGGCGCGGCGCAGCTCGTGGTCGGCGGGGAGGTAGTGGAGGGCGACGGCCATGATGATGCAGACGGTGGCGAGGACGAGGCGGTCGGCCGAGGCGCCCGACTTGTAGCGCTGCCAGGCGGCGACGAAGGCGCGCTCGTTGACGTGGCGGTAGATCCAGTTGGCATACTCAAAGTAGTAGTCTTGCGGGCGCGGTCAGGATCGGGGCTGGAAACGGAGGAGCGGACACGGACCGACGAGGCCGTCGACGATGGACGGGTGGGGCAGGTCGTTGCGCAGGTCCTGATCCTGGTCGTACGACGGGCCGGGGTCCTGGGGCGGGCGCGCGGGCGCCTGGTCGTCGGGGTCCCGGGGACCCTGTGTGGGAGTGAGGGTGGGCGGCAGGCGAGAATACAGCGCAACGGACTGTACCGAGCTGGATGACGGCCGAGGTGGGTCCGGCGTACCAGCCGTCCGGGTCGGAGCGTCCGTTGGCGCCGGGCGGGTGGGTCTTGAGCAGCTCGGCGTCGTCGTCGGGCCGTGGCTCGAGCTTGAGCTGGTGCGAGAGCGGGAGGGGATGCGGGTGCGGGTGCGGGTGCGGGTGCGAGTGCGCGGGGTGCGATCTGTGCGAGACCGAGGGGGGCAGGATGGGGTCGATGGCCGGCGGCGGCGGGCGGGGGGCGGCGGCGACGGCGACGGCGGACGGGAGGACGGCGGCGGTGGCGGTGACGTGGGACTCGAGCAGGGCGAGGGCCTGGCGGATCTGCGCGATTTGGTACGCGGGGTCGATCGGGCGCGGGCTGGAACAGGGAACCGGTGAGCTGCATCGAGAGAGAGAAGAGGACACTCGCTGCTCGTCGGCTTTTGGCTGGTACAGATACGCGTCCTGGCCCTGGTAGCAGTGCGCGACGGTCCCTGCGGAGAAAGGTCAGCCAGCGACGGCGGGCGACGCGATCGAGGTCGGCCCGCACCTCGAAGCACGCAGCTCGAGCACGGCCGACTCCTGTGGCAAATCGATTTAGTAGCTCCTCGGGCCTCGGACGGCCCCACTCGCCTGTCGCACTTGAGCTTCGAGTTCCTGCACGGCTCGCAGTTGATCGCCTTGCGGGCGCGCTTGGCGGGGCCCTTGCCGTCCTGGCCGTCCGCCGTCGGCGAGCGTGGGCGCGAGGGATGGGGCTGGGTGGGCGACGTGAGGGAGTCTCTGCGGACGGGGGCAGTCGGGGCCATCGGGTGCTTCGGACGGTCGAGGTACTGGGGCGGCGAGCGGAAGGCGGCGGGCGAGGACGAGGGCAGGTCGGCCATGGCTGTCGTCCGACCACGCGGGGGAGCAAGTCGCCAGAGAACCCGCCTGCTCTTCCGTTTTCAATTCCAAGCCCAATCACCGCCAGGGCTTGGGCGGCTCCTGGACGGCGGCGGACCCTCTTCCGCTCGCCCCCGCTTCCGTGTCCAGCCCGCCGAAGATCTATATTCGACCCAACTATATTCGCCTCTCCATCCCGCTCTGTCTCGTGCACGAGCCCCATCACCCTCCCAAGCCCCCCGAGGCAATCCCACGCCCGGCCAACTAGCCCAAATATCCCCATATCCGGCTCCTTCTCTTCTTCCTAGTCCACAGCTTGCCGCCTTCCTTCCCGCCACAGTCTTTCTCTCTCCCGCCCTCCCGTCTGCGTCCCCGTCCTGCTCGCCACGGCCCTTCGCTCCATTTATCACTCTGTCACGCGCCTCCTTCCCGCGCCCGTCCCCGCCGTCCGCCGTCCCCCGCTCCCACCTTCGCGTTCTCCCGATAACCGAGCCCGCCCCGATGCAATCAGCGCAGAACCAGAACCACAGCCCGCGACCAGCCGCCCGTCCGAGCCCGAGAATCAGATCCGGGCCTGTTCGCTGCGGCCGACCCGCTCGCTGCCCACGCCGGCGACGGCCCCGAGCGATCGGGCGTGCGCGAGCGCCATCGGGCGGAGGTCCTGTACAGCTCCCGCCGACACCGTTTCAGCTCGACGCCATGACGGAGTCCGCTCAATTGCCTCGCCCGCCGACACGCCCTCCTTATCCGTACATCTCCGCACGAATCCCCACCTCCCCGCGTTCGCATCACGCGACGTCTGACAAGCTGTGTCTGAACACACATCTTTGCCCTTCTGCGGCAACGATCTCTGCTGTCTTGTACCGCGCCTTACACTCCCGATCTTTCGCCGTCCAACGAACGAACGAGCCTCCTCCGCGCCCTCCCACCCGCCTACGTGCCTCGATGTACCTCGCCGTCCCCACGACGACGACGAAGCCCCCCTGCTGCTTCTTTCCCCTACCAGGCTGCCTTTGTGCCCCCAACGAGCACCCCTGTGCGTCACCGAGCGCAATCAGCATCAACACGCATCTTCCCGCCCCTATCCCCTGCCTTTTACCCCTCCCTCTCGCCCGCCTCGGCGCACACGCCAGCCCAGCACGCCCGACGTCATTCGTGTATTGCGGCGGCGGCGCCTTATTGAGCGTCGAGCGGCGCGCGCAGACGTCTCTGCGCTCAACTCAGCACGCAGATCGACCGTGACAGCCGCCGCCCACCCAACCCCATCAACCCGCCTCGACAGAACTCGGCAACCTCGGCAACGCCAGCACACGCTCCCAGCAGCCAAGCTTATCCCAGCTCTCCGCATCCCAGCCGCGCGCACTTCTCCGCGCCGCACGCGTCTCGCGCGCGCCCAAACGCATGCTCGCGCACCCACGCGACACCTTCGGTCCGCGCGGTCCGCACGAATATGCACGCCGCTGTAGGTCGCGTGGCGGCAGCGTGGTCTCTCTCCCCGCCTCCGCATCAGTCGTCCCAGCGCCACCGCCCTCGCGTGCGCATGGACAAGGCGCGACGGAGGCCCGTCGGCGCGCGAGCGCGCGGTCGTCTGAATTGTGCCTTTCCCGTGGACTTTTTTTCTTTTGATTTTCTGGGTGCGGATGATTGGGTTCGTCAGATGGCTCGGATGGGCTCTGGAGGGGGGCGCGGGTTCGGGCGAATTGTATGTGTGCATGCACGGGGCTATGTGCTGCTGCGGAGAGCGGTTTGGCGCTGCTGGTGGGACGGGTGTGGACGAGAGGCCTCCGCTTTGGACGGCGGTGGTTGTAATCCGGCAGGCCGTCTGCGTGCTCGATCGACTCGTATCCAATACAATGTCCACACCCCACTACTACCACTGTCCGCCGGCGAGCCGCCTATCGACGAACCACGGCGCCCGTCTCCTGAGGCATCGCACCCCCGCTCGTCCTCACTGGCTGCGGGACCCGCCGCGCGTCTACCCAGATCACACCGCGTCCTCGCACCTAGTAGTCGCCCATTCACTCCGGCGTCCGCTGCGAGCCCACAGACGCGCGAAGGGCGAGAACGGATCGTGCGCGAATCGGACGGGTCCCGCGCACGCGCTTGCAAGCATGCAACGCGAGGCGCTGGGACGACCAGGGCGGGCGGGCGATCGAGCACGAGGAGATGAGATGTCGTTGGAGAGATGCAGGGTTGTTCTGGCATTGATGAGCGGGCACAGAAACTCGATCGTGACATTAAGGTGTATCGCAGCTCGGTCCGTCATTATTCTACGGATACATGGGGCGGGCGCAGCATGAACGTGAACGCGTAAATGAATACAGTCAGACGTCGGCGAGAGCGCGGTCCTCGGACGCAAGCGGTTAAACGGAGAGCATCAATAATGGCAGCGGAAAGAGCGCGCTCAGCCGCCGGCCTTGCCAAGGAGCGCGTAGCCGTGCCCTGCGGGGCCGTGCAGCTGTCGTCAAGCAAGTCAGCGTCATCAGCCACTGCGCGCGCGAAAGAAGAGAAGGGCGAGACGCCAAGAGAGAGAGAGAAGCGGGTGAAGTGGAGAGAGAGAAGAGAAGGGCGAGGGACGCGTTTCGAAAAGGCAGCGCAGGGTATGGGAAAGATGCGGAAGGAGAAGAGCTGCGGGTTCTTCGACTTCGGGCGTCCAGGAATACGAAGCCAGGCGCCACACCCCGTGTCTGCCGCGTATACTCGACCATGGGAATGCGACGGCCAATTCCGCCGTGCGGGGATGGGGAAACGTCATGGCGGAAAGGATGGAGGAATTTTATGACGAGGAAAGAAGGAAAGAGGGTACCGCCTAGAAGAGGGACGAGATAGAGCGGACGGCTACGCACCTTGTTGTAGCACCGATGGCAGTGTGGTATACCATCCTTCTCAGTCAAGCGCGTCGCGTCGAGCGACGTCCCGCACTCCGTACACCTCAGGCACGTTTTATGCCACGTCTTACCCACCGCTTTGACCTATCGCATAGGATGAGCATGTCCCAATACAGAAGGGGTATAAGAAAGGTACCTGCTCAGCGAAATAGACACTCTTGCCGCACTTCGGGCACTGCGGCGTACCCCCTCCCCACCTTGCGGAACCCGTCGGAGTCGCTCGCAACGGCGATGCGCTCGCACCGCCGAGTCCAGCACCGTACCGCGTCCCCGTCGGCGTTTGCGCGAGCGGTGTGCCGACACGCCGGCCGAGCGTCATCGTGACCGTTGGCACCGGCCTAGCCTCTTCTGCTTCTCCGTCGACTGCCGTCTTAGAGCCATTCGTTTGCGGAACGTCGTCCGCCGCTCCTTCCTCCTCTTCGAACGGCGGCGCAAGGACGGGCTTCGTTGGTGAGCGCGCGCGCGTCGGCGAGACCTGCCCGCTGCGAGGGAGTCCGCTCGCCGAACGACCCGTATGCGACGGCGTGCCGGGCGGGAACTGCAGTGTGTGTGCAACCTCGACTTCATCGACTTCATCGCCATCCTTTGCTGCCGCGGTATCTTCCGTGTCCTCCACGTCCTCCGGCACCGTATCGAAGTTCCCACCCTGCGCGCCGAACGTTGCGCGTGTCGGACTGAGCGCACGCGTCGGGCGCAAGAGCGACGTTGGCGTCGGCCGCACGGGCGAGAAGGGCATGCGACCGCCGGTCATGGTGGCATGCACAGGCGACGCCAGGCTGTTCCCGACGCCGCTGCCCGTACGCGTCGGCGAAAGCGGCGGGACGGGCGGAAACGATCCGGTGCGCGTGGGCGACAGCGGCTGGAGGTCACCGCGATGCGGTAGGTTTGCCTGCCGGAGGTCGCGCGTGCCAAAATTCTTGCTGTGGCAGTTCTTGCTGCGGAGCGATGAGTCAAATCCAGGAGCAGCGGACTCGGCGAACGCACCAGTATGGCTGTGCGGGGTTGGTGGTGGGTAACTTCGCCAGCTGGGCAGGTGAATGGGGGGACGACGACATACCTCTTCGTCGTGCTCGACGAGGCTGAGGGAGTCGAGGCGCTTGTTACAGTCGTAGCATGTCAGGCAGCCCTAAACCGTGCGGGCCGCGATGAGCACGCGACACGATTCCCGAGTGTAAGAGGACGTACTTTGTGGTATAGCTAGCAAGCGCACCGTATAAGTTTCCCAGCCAGCGGAGACGATAAAAAGATCAGCTCACCCTCCTTCCTGGGCCCATAACCTATCCGCGCCATTCGTTAGCAACCTAGCGATCCTCGTAGACAAGCACGCACCTGTTCAGCTGCGTACACCGACTTTTCGCATCTTGGACAGCGCGGAGATCCTCTATAGGGATGCATATTTGTACAAGATATCTGAAGACGGAAGAGGGGATAGAGTAGGATGTGAGAGTAGCCAGCCCTTTATCACCGACCGATGGAGGCCGTTGCTGTCCTAGCCGCAATCCGTCGCTTGGCGAAGGCTGTTGCATCGCCTGACGTCATCAATCTCATCTTATCTGTCTCGGCGCCTTTGCTTCTCCCGCCACTCGAGACCTAGTGACACTGCCGCTCGAAAAATTTCTTAGCTCCGTTTCTCCTTAGTGCCATTATGACAGCGCTGAAAATGGACATTCAAATGCTCAGGAATTGAAGTGTGCTGGGCGTAAATACAATTACCATTGCTTCGGCCCTGCTTGGCGTGGACTACAGCGTAGAGCGAAAACACCGAAAGGACTAGTGACGCAACAAACTATGCATACAGCAAGAACAAAATCGCAAGCAGTACTCGTCACAGACACTGTCAGAGTCTAAGTGATAGGAAGACACAGTAGCTGCGTTCAGACAACCGCCGCCTCGGGCTGTGTCAGTCGCTAACAAGAGCATTGATTATGAGTCGCTGAGGGCCTGAGGCAGGCGTAAAACCCTCATAGCAGGCACTGCAAAGTTTTATCGTGGTAGCTCTTGACAAGCTGATCGGTGAGCAGTGTCGTGTGGGCTGTAAGTACCCGGTGACGTTAGCAGACTGGCGTAGTACGGATAGCAGTCATGGAGGAGCATCAGACGACGGGGAAAAGGCTCAAACTTCTGCTCATAGACGACACGGGCCGTTGCCCTGCAGTGCTGTAGCACCAGATCCAGCTTTCCATAAGAAGTTGTGATGAAAGTCGGTCTGAAGGCAGTTCAGAAGAGCCGCGGATCCTGTTCGGGATAGCTCGCTAAGTGAGATACGAGCGACAACACACTGGCAACGATAGCATCCAGAGATGGAATACGCCTATACACCAGGTGAAATCAAGCAAATGTGAGGAAAACTTATCAATAGGAAAAACCAGACAAGACCTGCTCGGTAAGAATGGGAGCCATACCACATTCCACCTCCTTGTACAATTACGCACGCGACTCGCTCCTCCCTCGAGCCCCAGCCCGTAAAGTATATGTTCCTGCCTTCGCGCGTCTCGGCACGACAGGCGCCTCAGTCGGCCTCTTCGGGTCGAACTCCCAGGTGGCGTAGAAATGCGCGTCTGGCAGCGCGCGCGCAGCTTCTTCCTTCTCGGGCTTATCCTTAGGCGGCGGAGGTTTTCCAGGTGCCGGGGCAGGCTGCGCAGGCGTATTCCAAGCTGCGGGTATACCTTGTCCGTATGTGAGCTCTTCGCCATCGGCTCGTTTGAGCACTGGGGGGTGGCCAAGACGGGTTGTGCGTGCATGCACACCACCCTAGGGTAGGCGGTATGAGCAAACTGAATATAGGCCCAAGCTTCGAAAGCGAGGAAACGCATTGCGGAGGGTCGCACAGACAGAAGGAAGCCAACACGGCACTGGATGAAGTTACGCACCGAAAGTGCCAACTTGGCTAACTCCGGGATCCTTGACGTCTGCTGGGACGCAAGTGGGACGATATGGTCGACAGGCGCGATCATGCGGGGTGGAGGCGCAGGCAATTTCTTGTCGCGCGCCGCGTCTTTCTGTACAGGAACTGCATACGATGGACCGGGTGCCGACACAGCGGGCGCGTTTGGCGCACAGGTGGCAAACAAGGACGGTGCGGGTTCCCATCTCGCGCCCCGTGCCGACAGGGCAAGAAAGGCAAGTGCAACGCGGTGACGCGCGGCTGGGGCAGCTGCGGGCGGCGGTATTGGCGGGGGTGGGTGTGTGAGGACATGGTGGTAGGCTCCGATGAGGGACGGCTGTACCTGCGCCGTTGGGAGGCGCTGTGTCGGAGGTGGAGGGGGTGCGGGTGGAAGAGGCCCTGGTAAGTGCCATTCCGGCGTCGCACCAAGCGTTGACTCCGCATATGGCACAACGGAGTAGTAGTCGGAGGACACAGTTGTAGAGTGTCGTGGAGGGGGAGGTGTAGCTGACCGCTCGCGCTTGATCTGTGGCTGCAGTGGCCGCGCCTGGGTGGGTTCCGGAAGCGCCAGTGGTGCGACGTCACCGTCGCCGTTGACTATGGTAGGGAAAGGCGGTAAAAAATGGGGTACATGTTCGGGAGCTTGCCAATGTTCTGTCCTCGCGCGTTTTGTGGGACGAGGTGACGCAGGATTTGAGACCGGGGAGAGTGGGAGTGGCGGCGGCGATAATGGTCGTGTTCGTGGTGAGGGAGGAGTGAGGAGGCCAGATGGTCGTGAGTCGGACATATGGACGTCGGGCTTATCGTGTCGTTCTAGGACCTCTAGCGGAGAAGATTCGCTCATGTGCTCCTCCGAGCTATCTTCGCCATCGTCTGACTCGGGAAGGTCGTCGGGAACAGGGGCGTAGACGAGTGGGATTGAATCGCCAGTGGGCGGCATCCCCCTTCGAATTGAGGCTGCTGAGGGTCAGCACGCACGCTCAGCGTGCCAGAGCGCATAACTAACCGCGCATATCTGCGAGCTCTTCCAACCGTCTAGGAGCGTGCTGCGCGTAATGCGCCAGTTCACGCGCCTCGTCGTGCACATACTCCTGCAGTTCGTCGACATCGACACCAAGTTCCGACAGGGCCATGATCGCATCTCGGGCGCTGAGGCTTGTCCTCCCGGAATGTTGTGCATATTGCGCGCATGTTTCCGTCAAGAGGTGGATGTAGCGAGATAGAAGGTCAGTGAGCACGCTTGTCGCCTGTGTTGACGAGCGGCTGAAGGCGTGAGCGTGTAACGTCTTGAAAGTCACGGACTCAAGGATCTTCTCTGCGCAAGCATCCATTCCGTCGTAAAAGTGAGAGCTGATACTTGTGTCGTCCTTGAATTCGTCTAGAACTGGGACGCCAACGGGGCCGCTGAGATGATCGTGGTCGAACGGAAGAAAGCGTCGCGCGTCAGACGCTGCCCCGCGCGCGTTTGACGCCAACGTCTCTTGCTTCTTCCCCTCAGCTAGCTTTGCTCTCTGTACTCCCGAAGGTGAATTCATCGTCAGATACTTGGTATGGTGAATAGGGAGAGCTTCCTTGAGTGTCGAAGAATGTAGTCATTTTAGCGTACTGAATTGGGCCTTTATAAGAAGCGCTCTGCGGCTCATGGTGCGCCTTGTGGCTCACTTCATTGTCGCCGTCCGCTGAACGACCAGTGTTATAGGTGTCCCCTCGGCGCTCTTTTCCATGTAAACGTTCTTTCTCCGACTACGGGGGTTTGTGAGGTGCGACAAGCCCGTGCAACACGTCCAAATGCGCACCCCTACCTATCTTTACCGTCATCGTGCCGCAAATTTCTAGTATGGTTACTACCGCCTGAAACACTACACGCCGTTCGCTTCTGACCTGCTACATTGTCAGCGTTCTCTTACGCTTTACTCGGGGCAGGGGTCAGTTATATGCCACCCAGAATCTTGGGAAACGTCCTTGCAGTGTTCTCACTATACTCCATAGATGCCCTTAGCCAGACGATCCAGTTCACTCCGCACTTGTTCTCGTTCTTCCCCAGATAGTTCTGCGCAATTGGTCTGCTCATCAATCAACGTTCCCTCCTTACGAATTACGCAGGTAGTTTAATTCCCCTCTGTGGTGCTCTCAGACATAGGGTGGCCGCTCGAAGATTAGTCGAGGCAAGCTACATGCAATCCCACTGTGCTTCGAGCCCCTCCGAGAAATCCATAGCCCCTCTCGTCTGGTCCCTGCGCTTACAGATCTCGCTTGATAGGCATGCGTCATTTCCTTGGTTCCCCGTTCGTCCTAGGTTGCATAGTCGGTCTCCTGGTCCGCAATATCTTATTCAAGGTCGTACCGAGTTCCGGAAGATCTTTGGGGGGCTGGGGAAAGACGTCGTTACGGATGCACTGGGCTGCAGTAGTATTGTAGCCAGTAGAAGGAAGTGCGGCACGTATCTACCATCAAGTCGTCAACCGTTCTATTACCGAATATACGAATAACAATCTAGCAATCGGCCTGGTGCTAAACGTGTAAGTACCGCATTCTCGGATCATCAGAGGGCGAGGCAATCATTACCCCACATGCTGCTCGGCTCGATTGCTTATACACCGGTTCACCTTCTGAAGCCGGACGCTTTCTTCGCTTATTCCTTCGCGCAGAAAATACCCGGCATCTTGACAGGTGTAGCATTGACCGTCTGTCGTTCCCGGCCTACTCTGTCTGCTCTACAGCTGGGTTTAGGCTCGCTTTTATAGATATCGGGAGAGGAGATGGTGCGGTAGCTGGCAGTGGCAGGGCATCAAGGGTGGGGCATTGGTAACCGGTCCCGCGGACAAGATACTCTTCCCGCTGCTGCTAGTCCTCCCAAGCTAACCTACATTTACAACCCATTAAGAGCCACCGGGGATGGCGATAGGGTTGTCATTTTTCCTACCTTTCATTGACTCTATAGAGACTGAAACTGTCCAGAATCTTTCAACGCTGTGGCTTCCCTCCGTGGCACCCGAGGTCGTTGTCGCGGGCATACCAATATAAATCCACGGCGGAAAGGTCACAGAACATATACTGACGAACGATTGAAGACAGAAACATGCCTGCGAGACCAACCAGCGGCTCATCTGTGATCACCGCGAGAGAATAGGCTGGGGTTGCGGCTGTTCGACACGCTCTACTGAGACAGGCATATAATGTAATTTCTCGCTTTGCCGTACGTTACACGCTCACGACCCGATTTCTCAGTGAAATATTTGTTGGGGATCATACGGGCGACCTGGCCGGGTTGAGCTCCTGAACTGCGTGTATTTTTATCATACCATGGTCAGTCTTTATGCTGCCGCTTCTGCGATCTGCCAGCCCAACGCACTGGAAGACTCCTATCCTTCAGCTGATTCTTTTTGGCATAGTTTGATTGTATGATGCAAGCAGAATGCAAATAGGGAGAGCGCGGGAGATGTAGCGGGAGTACCGCGGAGACAGCGGGCAAGTTGAAACGCGGTCACGTGGTAACGTTGACCGCGGCCTCACCCTTCTTTGCAACCAATTCTTCACCTTTCCTAGCAAGTCTCGGTCGACATTGGACAGGTAAAGGCGCGCATGTGTACGTGCATATTCGAGGACATGAGGCCAATGCGTCTTGTCACTATGCATGACTAGGCAGCTGCATGTACGTAACCATATGCATGTGCCCTTTTTTCTTGCAGCGGTCCGCGCATACAAGGATAGAGCACTGTACTGCTGTTGGCTGGTTGGTTGGCTGGCTGGCTGGTTGGTATGGACCATAGTCCACGGGACCAAAGGCCTCATAGTGGACATATGTATTGGTGGATAGCAAAGGGGCCGAGTGGGCTCTACCGATTCTTCTTCCTTCGACCTGTGAAGGCGCTCGGCCGCAAAGCAGACTTAACACGGTTGAAGATGGCAGGAGAGACAGTCGCTGGTACTCGTCTTGTCGGTGTTATGGCCCAGTAGCGCCATAAGTTAGAATTGCATACGGCGCCACTCTTGCCTCTACGACGAGGCAGTCCGCGATGTCTTTTCTTGTCTGCTACGATACGCATCAGCCGCCTCGAGATTACAATAAAATCACAATTATCGCTTGTGTGATTGATCACCCATATTCCTGAGAGACTCGCTTGATAAACGCTCCTCTTGACTTCCGTCCTTACCAGCTGTCAAGTTCAGACTGTCGAGGGAGTCGTAATACGGATCACCGCATGATGATAACAGACATAGAGCAATCGGAACCTGGAAGATAAACCTATGGGACTCATACCAAGAAAATGATTCTTCCGATAGACGAGACGACAGCACGGGTCCAGTCAACAGTATTTAGGACGGTACTGACAACGGCACCTTCGTTGCGTGCTTTGAGGCGACGGCTGAGGTGAAAGCGATTCAGCTTCTTCTGAATCAGCGTCATCGTCTCTTAGCCCAGCACTGTGATTCTCGGTTGTTCTTGTCATGTGTCACATCCGATCGAGGCTTTCCGTACCGCATAGCGTACGATCTGATCGTCCCGCGTCCGCTCGCCTTCAATACAGAAATCGGCGCCCCGCGATTCCCGTGCCCAGGTCATCGGACATAACCCATTCCGAGTCCCTTCCCGACGATCCTTTCATTGCCGACATACAGACACAGCGCTCGTTCAGTTACTGTACCACACCAAGGGAGACTCTTGAATCGATCACGAAGGGCTCTAGTCAAACGCCGTATATGACCTTGCAGAGCGCGACCAGACAAGGCTCCACTGTCAGACGAAAATGGCACGATCGGCTGTCGTCTGCAACATTTCCGTGCATCGATTGAGGATCGACGCCGAAGTATCAAAAGTCAGACGCGTCTACTATAGTACTATTTTCACAAAGATAGTATCGGCGGCTGCGTCGACAGGACTGCTACACAACAACAACCCGAGAAGACAGTGTGGACGGAGACATGTACAACGGGAGCGAGAATCCGAGCGAGGTAAATGTGAGGGCCGGATGACGCGATGCAAAACACAGAGGATAGCGAGGTGATAGAAGACAAGCGGAAAGCTGCTCAGGCGCTGCCCTTAGGCGCCTCCTTGACGGAGATGGCCTAGAGCGGAAAGGACGTGTCAGAAATTTATGACGCGCAGTAGGAGGGGGACACGACGCGCCTGCTCTTCACCCATGGCAGAAACGATGGTGACAAGGAGATCCTTGCCCTCGTCAAAGTCTGCCTGAATCTGCTTGCCAAGGTCACCCTCCGGAACGCGAACATCGTCCTTGGGGGTACCGTCCTGAGTCATGAGGTTCAAGAAACCGTCATCAATGTTGACCTAGGGCGGCATCACCACACAGGGTGTTGGCCTCGTTCACAGGGTCATCGACACAGAAAACGTACGAGCTGATACTCGTTACGGACAACGTTGGGGACATCCATGTTGTGAGTAGAGGGAGAGATATCCTCCTGCAGGGTGCCTTTAGCGATCTTCAGTTGAACGACCCTAGTGAGACACGAACCAGTTTTTTGCCGGTGAAGATCTGTTGGGTCATTTGACATCAGCGCGCGCACGCGACAGAAGAGCAGGGAGAAACGTACGTCGATAGCGACGAGATGGACCTTGGCGTGTCCGTGCTTACCGGTCTTGGAGGTGGACATTTCGACGATCTTGCAAGGGCGACCTGTACAGCGCATCCACTCAGTCCGACCGACCCAAATAAGAGTGGACCACAGAAATACGACGCGCACCCTTGATGACAACATGGCCGTTCTTGCGGAGGGCCGAGCATTGCATCGGGTAGGTGAGCGAGGCACCCGCGCTGGCCTGGAGGGATACAGGACATTGGTCAGTAAGCCGGTGAGATCGGGGCCATCGAAAACAATAATGCGCGCCTGCTCAAAGGTCTGGTTGTGCTGCTCGTCGTCAGACATGCTGTGCGGGTTTTGAAGAGGTCTAAAAGGAAGGAAAGCGGGAGGGAGAGGAGCGGGAGGAGGTAGATGATGGGACAAACGATCCCAATTTTCCTTGCAATGCCCGGGGGGCTCGGAATCTGCCGACATCGTGCAATCGATTTCACACTCCGACCAGCGCTTTACCCACGTGTCTCTGGAGGCCTTCTTCTTAAATCTATAGTATTGCCGCAGCAGTACCGTATTAAGGTGACGGCAGGGGCCAGAGCCACGCCAGAGCCACGAGTTTCGTTGACACTGACTGGCAGCCTTTTCGCGCTGCAAGTCCAAAGTCATTTGATCTTGCGGCTCCTACTTTCCCTTAATTCTCTCTTCGCGAATGTTTGCACAAACCCTCTTCCATTGCAGTAAGAGTATAGTAAGGTTCAAAATCCCCTCCTACGATCCTCACCATGTCCACGCCGACAAACTGTCCAAGATCCCTGCGGCTTTTTAAGAGGGAACGCACTGGAATCACACGGATCATAAGCTCTGATAAGACCGCTTTGTGGATTACACTAACCTGCGAATAGTACTGGCTCTGCGCGGTGCACTTGCTGCCAGACGCACAGGCAGTCGGTCCTGTATAATCTGCGCAACAGGTGCTGTTCAGCGACCGAATAACTGTATCAACCTACAGGACGACTCACCGGTGCCACCGCACTGACCCCATGCGGTCTGTGTGGCACCACTGGCCGACGATGTCGGTGTTGCGCCAGTAGCACTGCTGCCGCTGCCGCCACTAGGAGCAGCTGACGTCGTCGGCACCGCCGTGGCAGAGCCGACGGGAACTGACGGGACGGTCGCGGGCTGGGAGGCCGTATTCCACGTCGCAGCCGTAGGCCAAGGAGTTGCTGCAACCGTGGGCGAGGTGGTTCCGTACGGCGTGGGGCCGGGGACTATGCGGGACGTTGGCATTGCTCAAGCGGTGAAGACCATAGAAGGCGTCGGTCAGTGACTCACTGGTGTAGGCCGTCAGAGACTGGTAGATGTTGATCAAGATGCCCGGGTCTTGGGCTTCAAAGGGTGTGAGATTTCTTGTACGGACGCTCGCAGTTAGGAGCTTACCACTGTATGCGCCGGGAATCGAAACGGTGGGTGGCTTCGCCGTGCCAGACCCACCGACATTGACCTGGAAGCAGGACATGTAGAACCTGAAATTGTAGTGAACCCCCCTGTTGACGATCGAACATGCTGACGGCTTACTGCGCCCCGCCAACGCTCGATGCGACGTGCAGCGCAATGACCTCGGCGCGGAGGAGGTAGTTACCAGGCGCGATGTCCTTCGGGATGGTGACCGTGTAATGTCCGCAGTTATCGTTGAGGACCTGTGTGGCCCAGTAGTCAGGGCTATCTGATGGCATGCCCATCTCCGCAATCTTGAACCAGGCCGAGGAGGAACCGACGGCGCTAAGTGCGTTAGGGACGGCCTAAGGGAATAGTGAGCGCTCCGCTGAGAGTTGAACGACAGAGAGGACTAAACGGCAAGCCAGACACTCATTGGTCCATAATGAGCGCCTCCGATGGCCTGATTTGCGCAGGAGCGGTCGTTCGGCTGCTGGTGCATCTCGACAGTGACCTGATCGCCCGCTGGATTCAATCTCTCAGTGTGGACCATCCGGTACACGTGCGGCACAGGGAAACACACGCATGACTTGGCAGATGCCGTTGCTGGGCGTAGCGTTGACATTACATGCAAGATCCTTTTAGAACCTATCGTGAATGGCGAGCACGACTCAACGAGGAACACATAGGAGGGCATACGTTGGAGGTGACAGACGTCACGGGCGAGTTGCTGAGTGGCAGGCGCGCGCAAAAGTTGCCCTGATCCACGCCGTTCACCCACATCTCTTGGAAAGTGGCGTGTGCCGCGGCGAGCGCGGTGAGGGAAGCGAAAACGGCGGCGGTGAACAGCATGGCGTCTTGAGGAGGCAATTCAGCCTTACGACCACAGCAATGCCGCACACGAGGTCTTATACGTTCTCTTGGATAGATCCTATGCTTATCCGTGCCGTAGATTCTCCAGGTAGCTTGGGGTGGCACGTCATACGGCTGTCGCTAGGTTCCCTTCTGATACACATCACCGAGGCTCTATAGTTGAGGGCTCAGTAAAGCTTGTCGAGTGACCTTACTGCCGCATTGATTTATAACCGAAGTTTATGGCTCGAAAACTCCGAGAACGATTGAGGATGCGGAGAGCCGAAAGAAGGAAAAGATCAACGTCACCTGCCCACCAATTCTATTGCCGTGGAAAGGTTACGAGCGCGAGAAATCTCCGCCAAGGCGAGCCGCAGGTGTTCGGTCCTTTGCTTGTTCCGAGGTCTTGACGGAGAGTAATACTCGATTTGGGTGTGTATCATGGATATGGTAAACCTGATTAAGACGCGTGAATCTCTCACAAGCGAGGAGCATCACCGTAATACCGGTTGTACTAGGTCGCTGGAAAGTCAGCGTGTTAGCAGATACACTATACTTACACCTGTCGCCTCCTCGCGGGAACGCAAACAGCCCATTAAATGTGCAGATTTTCTATGATAGCACATACATTGCTTTACTCTGCAAGATACAACATGGTCATCGCGAAGGCGCTGAATCGCTCCTGTCTTCGAAATCACTGCCCTGCGCCATGAGCTCCGCATGGCCCATCTTCGCAAGCTTCTTGTCAAAATCCCGTCTTCGATATCCCTTTACTATGCGCTCGAGAAGCTCCGAAGTGCTCACACCAGGAGTGCGACGCGTCGGAATGAATTTACCTATCCTGGTATAAGGAAAGACGGTGTCTCGAGGGATCCAGAACGCACCTTGGTTCTTTACGAACTGGTACACGTCCTCATGGCCATCACTCACGTACGGGTCCTCGTCGTGTGCGACGTAGTCGATCTGGTACTTGTCGAGGAACTGTTGATCGATGACCCACGGTGCGTCGGATACAACCTCGTCCACCCATCGGCAGTGACGCACGGCCTCGCACCTATTGATACGTTAGATCCGCATAACAGCAGCCGATGCTCCACGACATTCACCGCTCAGCGTGCGTCATGACACAACTAAATTTGTGTGTCTTTACTTGGTCGTCCGAGTTAACGCCGACAAGAAGGTAGACATCGTCCAGAGATAGTTTCGCTTGACGCAGCTGCAGCGCATGGCTGAAGGATAAGCGGTGTGCGTTGTTAGGTGGAACGCGATTGAGTGAAACGGCGAGATGCTCACCCGAAATGGAACAGGTCGTATACACCTGAAAGATGTCAAGTAGCGGACGTCAGCAGGGACAAAGGCAACGGACCGTCTGCGTAAATCCGAGCGGGCCTTCCGACGGGAGGTGCGTTGATTTTGTACTTGCGTACCCCGTCTCCGGCGATGGCGATCCGAATGTACTCGCGGATATCCTCAGGGGTGAGGGAGGCCGGGCTGAAAGCTTTGCTCGCGGCTTCGACGGGTGGAGGTTCAAGGACAGTGAATGTATGGCGGTGGGTAATGATGTTGACAGGCGCCATATTGTGTCCGTCATCGGACGAGGCATTGGAGGTTGGATGGACTAAAGCGGTGACGACGGATCGTTCAGGTGGCAGATCGCGATAGACAGACGCGGGAGACGTTAAAGTGCTGGTACTTGCAGAAGCCTGGGACAGACTGGAAGCTTTGGAGGTTGGCTCTGGCCCCGCGGTTGTGCTGCTCTCTACATCGCCATCATATGTGGGCGAGTCAACACCGTCGTCCGAAAGAGCTTGACTCAGGTGGTGTTTGAGACGAGAACTCCTGGGAAGCGGAGAAACGCCAGCGCGAGGCTGGGAGGCTCCGGCGGGTCGAGAGGGGGCGGGGATAGAGAGGGTAGAAGCGCCATCGTCGGTGAGGGGGTCATTGTCTTCTTCCGAGCTGACAAGCATCAGGGAAAGCGCGTGAAAAGCGAGCAGGAGATGGGCGTACGCATCGTATGCGGGGGAGTCGATTTTGTGCGGGTATTTTCCAAAGGATCGCTTGCTATGAAGTGTTTTCTTGTGGTGTGGTACGACGACTTCAGAGTTGTCAAGCATGACGGGAAAGTGACGAACAGGTTGCCTGAAGTCGATGACGAAAACTCGCAGATATCGACCTCTGCTCCATCGCCGACGGCCCTCGCTTTGGCGCCGGTCTAGATCCCCCCACGTGCTTCAGCCTTTTGATGTTCGACCCTCCGTCGGACAACGTTCAACTTCTTGCGCTGCCAGCGCTAGTCACTACTCCTGGTCCATGGGCAAGCTGGCTGTACTAGCAACGTTGTGGATTTACTTCCTTTTATGGATTGCTATTCAACGATATCTCTTACGGGAAGATGTCCTTGCATGGCTCTGCTCTTTAGCCATCTCTGGCGTCCAGTATCGAGCCGCAAGGTTGTCCTCGAATGCGTCTTCAAGCTGGCAATGGCTGCAGCAGGACATCCAGTTATTTAAGATGAGAGCAACCCGCTATGCTCGAGGGGTCAACATGATGCCTATCAATCGTCATCCTCTATTTCCCTCGGATGTCCCGTTTACCACTTACGCTCTTTGCTCTGGCCCGCCACATCGACGACCCATTGTCTTCGGCCTCGTGCAATTCGTCGCCGAGCAGCCCTGGAGAAATGCAATTTACACATCCGATCCCAGAACTCCACAAACAAGCTGTATACTCGTTGAGGAGGGGACTATTTCAGTTGTCGGCGCGCGAGGTTTGCATGTCCTGTCCTTCACGGCTCTTCCTACGTAGGGGGGCTAAGAGTTCATTCTTGATAGACGATGTGGAGAAATTTTGGGGGGATCACTATCCTGATTCGCCGTTACCGACACATTTCTTGAACGATCAAAGCATCGTTGTTCCTGGATTAACAGGCAAGCGCACTATCGAGCCTGATGCTGTTTGGCTCCTAATCGTGTTTGCCCCATAGACGCGCATGCCCATACATTACAATGGGGCTACATGTCTCAGCTCCCTCTGGCCGGAAGTCGTTCTATCACAGGTGCATCCTTCGCTATGAGATACCCCAGTGTGTGCGACTGCTGACAATACATACAGAGATTGTTCATAGGCTCGAAACTTTCGTCCTCACTCATCCGGAAGTCGAAGCAGACAGAAACTTGTGGATCAGAGGCATGGGCTGGGATCAGACAAGGTTTGAGGAGGGTCGTTGGCCAACGGCGGCAAGTATTTGATGGTCAAGCAACTCGCTGTTACTAGTTACTAATGCCCTTTCTAGGAGGACTTTTCGGCTTCCCCAGTTCTTGCTGGACGGCTTATTGCGCTACAGCGCGTCGACTTGCACGCAACATGGGTTTCTCAGGCAGTGATAGATCTTCTTCCTAACCCACTGCCCATCTCGGACAGCGAGATCGAGAGGAGGGGCGGGAAAGTCCTTCGGGATAATGATGGTTCCCTTAGTGGTAGATTCAACAATGACTAAGGTGCCCTTCCCGCTGATGGACACGAGTCCTTAGGTGTTTTCATCGATACAGCAGAGACGCTGCTACCGATTCCACTCCCATCCCTAGCTCAAAAAACTGAATGGTTCAACATCGCGGCAAAGGATGCATTGAGCGTCGGTCTCACAGGAATCCACGACGCATTTATTGACCACGAGGACGTAGATTTTTACATCAAGTACGCTTGCCGTCTTCCTTTCTCGAGCCTATGACGCCAGCCTTATCCTTCGATAGACTGGCAGATGACGGTAAATTACCTGTGAGCCTATCGTTTCTTGGTGAAAACTCTTGCTAAACCGGGCCCTTCCAGTTACGGATGTACCTCATGGGCGTGCTTCCGGATGGGCCAATTCCGACCAATAAGCCCTCAGGCGCCTTTGTAGACCATAACACAACGGACGAGTGGCCGTATCTTCCTCGTCTACGTGCCTACGGCCCACAAGGCCATCTCACTCTGCGCAGCGTCAAACTCTTCGCCGATGGTGCCTTAGGGTCATTCGGCGCGGCACTCCTCGAGCCCTATAGCGACGATCCATCCACGTCTGGCCTCATGCGTACTCCGCCAGAGATCCTTGCCGCACAGATACACGCTCTTTATGATCGTGGCTGGCAAGTAGTGAGCTATCCATCACGTTTCCTCAATTGACACGAACCAACAAGCCGCAGTGCACGCACGCTATAGGCGACCGTGCGAACAAAGTTGTCCTGGACGCCCACGAGCGAATTGTTAACAAGTTGGGCTTAAACACGACGTCTGTGCACCCTCTTGACGTATCGCTCGGTACAGCGGGGGCTTCTGCACCGCAGTGGCGTCCGCGCATTGAGCACGCGCAAATTATGAGGCTAGAGGATGTCGAGCGCATAGGACGGTTAGGCGGTGAGCAGGGACACCCTCCACAAGCACTTCCCCAGCTCTATCGCCTGAGTGTTGTTTTTCCATGCAGTGATACCAAGCGTACAGCCAACTCATGCGTACGCGTACTTTCGCTTCTTCTTCAGCGACGGCTGATTCTCTGTCCTTCCAGCACCAGTGACATGGGCTACGCTGAGTCGCGTCTCGTATGACTGTTTTGTCCGAGTCTTCCTCTTTTTCATTCTTGCATAGGGACCTGAACGAATCAAAGGAGCGTATGCTTACGCTGACCTCCTTCGGTGAGCCCGGTGTCTTCTGCCTGTCCTCGATGATCTAAATGTCTCAGCAACGCACGTGACGGAGTCATGCCTCTCGGGTCCGACTTTCCTGTCGAAAACATCAATCCTCTGCTAGGCTTCTATGCGGCCGTAACTCGACTCGATACGCTGGGAAACTCTCCTCATGGCTCTGAAGGCTGGTATGACGTCTATTCCACCGGACTCTCCTGTTTCCTTGAATCCCCTCTCCTAATTATAAACGCGCTAGGTACCGCGAACAACGCCTTACGCGCGAAGAAGCCCTCCGTGGCATGACGAGTTCCCCCGCCTACGCGTCTTTCGCCGAGAATTCTTATGGTACACTCAGACCGGGAATGAAGGCGGACTTCGTTGTGCTGGATCGCAACATCATGGAGGTCCCCGTTGCCGAGATTCTCGAGACAAGAGTGCTCGCAACCGTCATAGATGGACAGATTGCGTTCGGATCTCTATGATGGCTGCTGTCTCGGACGATGGGAGGTAAGTTATCAAGCTGTCGTCTTGAGCACTCTTGTTGAAGGAATGTTTGTTGAGGCTAGGGGCTATTTCCGGCTTTACTGCGACGCTACTTACGATTTGAATGGATTGAATGCACACTCGAAGCCTTCGTCGTCCCAGAGCTCGGAGCTTAGGAGCTGACTAAGCAGACAATTGTTCATTCCCTTGACGTCGCTCGCATCGCCGCTTACGCCCAATGCCTGCATACAATGTCTCTGGCGACGCTGTCTGACCTATACATGCAAGTTCAAGCTCGGCGTCAACATAGCTGCGGAGAATACAACGAACGTTCACTCTTCGCTTCACAACGGTCGATCGCTTGCTGGAGTTTGGTAGGGACGCGCTAAACCACCAAAGAGCATTGATCTTCCGGTTGCACTCACGATAGCTTTGCTACATGCCTCACGATCATCCTAATCCATCCGATTCGACACCTGTTGATCTTCACTCGCTCCATCTATCTCGTAACGAGCGCTGAGAAAGACCTCGTCGAACGAGGCATGGTTAGGTGGCGTGGGTTCGTGCGTGCATTGTATTGCGTGCCAGCATTGTGTCGCTTGATACCCGCATTCATGCGAAGATGTAAGCGAGAGTTTTGCGAGAAAGAGCTCGGAACTCAACGTACTCAACTCTTCCTCGAAGTATAAGAACCGTCCTTGAGATCCACTTCCCACTAACACCCGTCCGTATCGTGAGTCGTCTTCGCCCCGTCCCTACGAAGCACCCTTCTTTCCTTTCCTGAAACATCTACTCTCACAAAGCCGTGGTCACCATGTTCGCTCGTGTCGCTGTCGTACTCGCTGCCCTTGCTACCGTCTCTGTCGCGATACCCACGGCACACTCGGCTTGCAACAGCGGCCCCGCGCAGTGCTGCAACCAAGTTCAACCAGTAAGCGCTTTGAGCATTCATAACCTGCACTATTGCTCACGTCCGTCGTCTGTCAGGCCTCATCTAAGAGTGCCGGCGATGCCCTCGGCCTCCTCAGCATCGTTATCCAGGATCTCAGCATTCCTGTTGGTGTCAGCTGCTCTCCCGTCAACGTCCTTGGAGCTGGTGGGCCATCCTGCAACCAGCAAACTGTTTGCTGCGAGAACAATAGCTTCGTTCGTCTCTCCCCCCTCGCCGCAGCATCATCCTCTCACAAATCATTTAGAACGGCCTCGTCGCCCTCGGGTGCACGCCTATCAACCTCGGCATTTGAGCACACCGAACCATCCTCTCTTGATACCCCCGCTGCGTTCCGTACTCTGGCTCGTTGTCTGTCGTCGCTCTTGGTGTTACATCGTCTCTGTAGCTAACATCTTACACTGGACATTTTACGCTCACATACTCGAAACTCTGGGTTCTGTGAAAAACCACTTGACGAAGTTCGGAGTCTGTGCCAGCGGCCATTTGTGTGCATGGAAGTACTAGTCAATCGATTTATATAGATCGCCAGCAGGGTATATATTTGGTAAGAGAGCGTGGATAGTGCTGCTCGAAGCGACACAGTTGGGCACATGAAGTTCACTCCCTATAGTGCCGCAATTCCAATTGGAACGCACCCAAGGCCAATGGTACCCTAAACGCGGCTTTAACATTTGTCCTGTGCATACATAAGTAGACCAACTTACGGAGGTTCCCCCCTGGCAGCACGCGACCTGTTGTTGACAGCTGTTGGATCCGATACCGAGAACGTTGATCGGGGTGCAGTCAATGCCGATGGGGATGTTGAGGCCCTGGAGGTTGACGCCGATGAGGCTCAGCAGATCCGCCGCTTGCTGAGAAGATGCCTTGGAAATGATAGGTCGATGTGGCTTCAGCGAGAAGGTTACCGAGCGGTACGAGCACTAGCACTCACAGGTTGAATAGAGTTGCAGCACTGCGTGGAGCCCGAGTTGCAAGACGTGCTCGTTTGAGGAGCGGCTATGGCAAGGGCAGCGGCGAGGAGAGCGACGACGGAGAGACGAGCAAACATTGCTGTTTAGAAGAGTGAATGCAGTGCCAGAGAATCAACTCAAGCTGACAGTCTGGCGGATCTGAGCCCGCGCTTCTTATACTAGGTCTAGAGAGTGGTAAGATGGTTTACCGGACCAAACTTGCCTGCCTTTCATTCGTGCAGAGCGGACCAAGGGATGTCGGTGAGCGATATGTCGCCGGTATCTCCACTCTACGAGCATACGAGAGCTCCTGCCGCGTCCCTTCCGCACACACTGACCTCGTTTTTGCCCCATCTTGCGCTCAACGGTCCAGGGGCCAATATCACCGCAGTGCTAGCCCCGCAGTCACGGCGCATCGCGCTTGATCCTGCACTTGCTGCCCTGACAAGGCCAATATGGCTGCCTAGGAGTTTCGAGCACGGAGGGGGGCTTCATGCCATGGTATTCGCTTTCTGATGTGGGCCGCTGCGCGGGATACTGGGAGTAGCAGAGCTAGAAAAATCATCTGTAAGTCATGTCATGCTTCCCTTCTGACATGACCATAAAAGTACCGGCGTTGAGCATATGCATACACTTCGAGAGCCAGTGCGTGGAACCTTCGCCCTACCTTCCACGGAGCCGCGCAGACGAGTCAACTGGGGTAGAATAGCATCGAAATGAGATACCATTCTCTTCGCACAGAAGGCCTTAAATCTGCTTCGGACACGATTTCCCACAAATCGAGGCGTAAAGGCTTTAGTAAACGCGCAGACATTTGCATGTAGCAGCGAACAATAGCGAGTTACCATGCCTGCCAGGGATAGAGGCATCTACCTCCAACGTTCGCTACCCTGATGAAGGCTTTACTGACGTGGTAGGGACAGTTGCATTGGAAGATGGGTAGCGTTTATCTCCGAAAGCTCATAAAGACTAGGAATAGGAGTACTAGGCAGGAACAATGACGGAGAATGAAATCATGGTGTTATCAAAGAGCCTGCAACCTCCGCACCGTGCGATATCTGTGCTGCGTGGCACGTACATGTACCCTAACTTGATTCGGCCAGGCAAGCTAGCGGGGGAGAGCGCGGGGGTCGCATGGCCATGTGCGCCCAGACTGTCGTAGATAGCTTGAACACATGTACGGCAAACTAGTCATCGTCCGAAACGCGCGTCGCGTCGCACGGATCTTGTCTGAGTGAGGTTGAGGTGTCATAGGGGCCGCGCGAGCGCGGGTCCGGGCTGCTTCGCATGCGTGCAGCACAACACGGACGGAGTTTGAGAGGCTCGGCGGGTTGCATGAGCAGAGAGAATGCGAAGCGCCAATGTTTTCCCCAATGTGGAAAGGAAGGAAGGAAGGAAGGGACAGAAGGAGAGCGAGCAGGCAGTGGTCGAGCGCAACGATGTGAGCGCCGATTCCGCCGCCGAAGCAGGACTTGGCGCGGATATGTATGCTATAGACGCACGTGGCCGTGCAACTCCGGCGTTCTCCCTCGCTACATACTACCATAGCTTGCCTCGGCCGGAGGCCGGCCGGCCTCAGACTGGCCCGTCTGCGGCGTGAGCAGGACGTAACGCGTGATAGTCTGCAGCTGCCGGCCCTGAGCCTGCTCGTCCCGTGCCTGCACCTAGTATTCTTCCTCTTCCCATTTGAGCAGCTCCAAATGATGCCCGCTCCAATCCCTACAGCTCAAAGCTGAAGCTCGTATTTTTCCCCAGGGGGCTAATGTTCTTTTCCTTGCAATAATTCACCTGTCCGTATCCCGCGTGCCGATTGCGCTTGTGCAACACAGCAATAAAAGCACGGGTTTTCAGCCGTTTTCATGTCTGTTTCCAACGTTGCGTTGCATCCGGATTGTGTAGGAGTTCATGTTTTCCTTTCCCGCCTCGGGCTGCTGATGCCCGCTAATCTTGGCTGATTTCCGTTGCAGTCTAGTCAGATGCACCACTCGCTCTGCCTGCGCAAAGAAGCTCCTATGACTGTTATAGTCAACATAGTGAGTTAGGCGCGTTTGTGTGCGGCCCCATGGCTCTCGCGTGTCACAAAACAAACGTAAGTGGGCGGCTCTTCCTTCGAGCGCGAGGACACTCATTGGTGCACGACTGGAATAGAACACAGTCCTCCTTTGGCACGTGATCCAAGAGCTTGTGCTGAATGAGCAAGTTTCCAGTATGTACACGACATGTTCCTATTTCCAGTAACGTCGCGGGATCTAGCCAATCGGTCCCTATCAGTCCGTGGGCAAGCAGGAATCTTCGTCGCCCTCCGACTCAGTTTAGCCTTCGCGGACCTATAAATACACTCAAACGGCACCGCCACCCTGAGGCATTAACGCGCAGCTTTCACGATCCTGGACTCCTGAGCATCCATATGAGAAATAAAGCGAACATACCGGTCTTCTCCACGTTTTGTATAGCAACAACTGTGACTAGAAGTTCTCCTTGGGAAGTTCTCCCTACTTGTTGCAACAACCCCAAGCATCGATTTTCCAAGATAACTCGCCCCTTTTTCAGATAGTACGTGAACCAGTCTGTATCGAGTCCCGAGTTTTAGGTCATCAATGACATTCTCCGCATGGATTTTCATCGCTCTGCAAGATGTACAATTCTTGTGTTAGCACAAAAGGTTTCATCTAAAAGGCGCGGGTCCATCGCGCGAACTCCAGAGTCCACCGCGCCCATTTGTACATTCGAGATCGCGTCATACACAACTCCGGCGATTCTTCCGAAGTCGTGCGCAGCCCTAAAGGAAACTTGCTGGGGGGCGATGCCACCCAGACAGTGGTTTCTCTAGAAGACGCCGTGTATTCGAGCGATCGTCGGCCAGCAGATATGAGCGCGATGTTTCAAGGCCGCACGGCAGCACTGATGATTCACAGGGTTTCTCTTAGCTCAAGATACCCCATCATATTGTTCAAGGACGTTGGAATGGTCCACGACCAAGTTTCCTGCACCTCTGCATCGTACACCGAGGCCAGAGGACGTAGGGACGTTTCGAGGATATTGGACCTGCACTCAAAAAAGGGACCCACGATCACGGAAGCGCAGCACGACCTTCGTCCACGTCGCAAGGTTCATCGCCAAAGCTCCGCTTGCCTTTTGTGTACAGTACGGTCGCTGCTGCGTGATATGAACTGACGGTGTATAGGGCGCTTTGCTTGCTGGCTGCGCTTGTCGGGTTTGGACAGGCTAAATCCAAGGGATATATAAAGAGTGGAAGAAGGATAGGTGTATGACATCGACGAAGTGTCCCAGTCACTACGATCCTCGTTCAGCTTTTCATTCTCTCGTCTACATTCTACAGCGCCCGACCTTTCGCCATGCATTCGTTCACGCGGCTAACGACCGCTTTGCTCATCGGTTGTCTTACACGCCATGCCTTCGCGCAATCCAGCAGTGGAAACGCTGTGTACACAGCGCAGACCACCCTGACAGCTAGCTCGTCGATGGTAGCGCCAAGCATGAGCATGGCACTACTCGGCACGCCGGCTGCCACTGCCTCCGCCATTGCACCCGCTGTGTCGGCGTATGTCTTGAACAGCTCTTTCACCATTACAGACACTCCGGCCACACGGTCTTTTGACTGGGTTGTTGCGTGAGTTCTCTACCTCTATGCTTTTTCAGTTTCTTATGGTTTTTCTCCAGCGCTCAGACCGGCACTCCTGGTGTGTACTAGCGCGTTAGAAATCGCGATTGGCGCGCTCAGTGAACGTCCCCAGATGGCTACAACAGAACGCTCATCACTATAAATAACCAGATGCCCGGGCCGCTCATTGAAGCAAACGAAGGTGATACTATTATTGGTAGGTTTAAGTCCCCCTCTGATTTTCGCGCGCCCATTTAATAATTTACATTTTCTCAGTTACCGTGCGCAATTCTCTTGTCAACCAGACAATGAGTATCGTGCGTTCTACACAAATCAGAGATGCTTTGGACGCTTATGATTGGTATTAGCACTGGCATGGAATTTATCAAAACGGTAAAGCAGGGGATCTTGTGGTGCTGAACATCTTTTCACCTGGCTCGTAGGGAGTGCGTGGATGGACGGCGTTCCAGGCGTGACACAAGCGAGTTTCCTTTATATCTAGTTATACAGCCTGTTTGACTTACCAGCCCTTCAGTGTCCTATCCAGCCTGGACAGACATTCACCTACGAATTTCAAGTGAATCAGTACGGGACCTATTGGTACCACTCGTGGGTGTTCTCATTTCTCAGACTCATACAGTGCCTTCATTAACTGGTCTTCATAGGCACTCAGCGGTCCAGTACACAGATGGTCTTCTAGGACCATTGATAATACACTCTGTGGACGACCCTCTCGTCCGTGGCACTGACTTTGAAGAAGAACGAGTTCTTTTCTTCCAGGATTGGTATCATGACGAAGCCAGTACCATCGTAAACAAGGTGCGTCGCCTGATCGCTGAGCACTATCCTCAATATTCACTTTCTATCTTAGCTTTTATCTGTGGATGGATATGAAGGCAGCGCAGCGGCCCCATCTCCTCAGAGCGGTCTCATCAACGGCGTGGTTCGCAATGCTCACTCTCTTATCATTTCCATGGTAAACTCTTCTATTAGGGCGTGTACAATTGTAGTGCCGTCACGGATGGGACTGCATGCACGATGATGTCCTATCCTGAGCTCAATATCACCCCAAATGTCAAGACACGTTTCCGAATCATCAACGGTGGCAGCCACGCTCAGTTTTATTTCTCGGTGGACAACCACACTCTGGATGTTGTCGAAGCGGACAGCACAGCAATCAGTGGCCCATCAGCCGTCCATCGAGTGCCCTTCCACAATGGCCAACGATACTCCGTCATCCTTGACGCTTCCGTTGGTTCTGAGGGTGATGCGTACTGGTTACGCGCCAAAATGAGTGTGTTTTCTTTCGTCATATCTTTCTTAATTGACTCCGTACTTGCGGCCAGACACCAACTGCTTTGCTACCATCGGTACTTCTCTCAGCTTTACGTTCTACTCGCGCTTAGTCCTCTCATAGATGATACGCTGAACTCGACCGTTTTTGCGATCGTCCGTTACGGGGCTTCCTCTGGCAGCGATCCCACAACGAGCGATTGGACTGACGTTCTTCCCGACGACTGTACTGATCTCGATGACAGCGTACTTATTCCAGCCGTGGAAAGCGATCCCCCTTCCACTGCAGCAGGCATAGCGATTTTTGATAGCGTATTTGGTACCATCGTAAGTTCAGCTAGAAACTCACTATCTTTACTCATGAACGCCCCCAGACATACAATGGCGTCAGTTTCAACCGTTTTCTCATCAATGAGACTACCTACAGTCAGTTGACAGAATCAAGCAAGATCGTTGTGTCCAATTCTCTGCTGATACAATACACCTTAGCTAACTACATCTACCAACCATTCCTCAACCAAGTCAATGCGGGGAATTCTACTTTGAACAACTCGAATGTTGCCTGGGCCACTCTAAATGACGGCGTTTACGGAGCCGATATAGTGGTAGGCGTGAATTGATTCTAGGGCCACATAACAGCTTGACGCCCGGGATGCACTAGATCAACAACTTGGATCCTGGCCTCGACCATCGTAAGCCTCTTAGTGCCGACGAAGATTCGGAGGGAATACTGAAGGTTGACGTTACAGCGTACCATCTTCACGGCCAGGACTTCTGGATCGTTGCTCGCGGTGACGGGCAGCTTACCTACGACGCGGCTCAGACACTTTCATACAACCTCTCCAACCCCATTCATCGCGACACACTCGTCATCCCGGCCAGGCGAGTGTGTTAGGTTTCTTAGGCGTTTAAGCCACTCACCTGTAATAGTTCGTATGCCGTCCTCCGCATAAACAACGATAACCCGGGTGTTTGGGTGCTTCACTGCCACATTGCGTACGTTCTCAAGTGACCGGACCGTGGCTGTCAAGCTTATGGCTACGTTCAGCTGGCACCTCGCAGAGGGTTTCCTCGGCGTCGTCGTTAGCAACCCCTCGGCCATTGGATCGATGACAATTCCCACAGCTGTGACAGATCTCTGTTCGGAGCGTCCTGCCGGAGTCTCGATCTACGAGACAGAGCCGGGTCGCCGCCGCCGCGATGTTGTCGGGTTGGTCAAGGGGTCCCATGCGCGCCGTGGCCTACGCACGGAACAGAAACGACACCCGCTTTAGTACTCAGAGCGGCATTCATATGCTTATTCTGCGCTTGATTGAATCCACTTTCTTTTCAGTTGTGCCCTTATCTTCAGCCTGCTATCGGACGTGGACTTCGATTTGTGGACTTCGATTGTGGATAATTCTGGAGACTTTATGTTAATCCATTGTCCATCCCTGTACGCGTCTTACCGATTGTACTCAGATTTGAAACAATGAAACTTATTGTGCAAACCCCGCGCGATTTTTACGTTTCCATGATCTTCCCTTCACAATTTGATGTATTCACCTTCGGAAAAAAGACATCCAACCCAGCGTTTTGGGGGTCACGGGGGATGCCGTAGACCGTGACGCCGCAAGCACTGCTTGTTGCTTATTTGCTATGTCCCAGTGTCATCCAACACAGTGCGTACAGGAACTGTAGTTTTCAGCTCGTTCGGAGCGGCGGAGAGTCCCAGACAGAGACAGAAATGAGACCTATTTTGAGGGATGGCTCTCAAACTCATAGTGCCTATCGGAAGTTGAGGCATCGGTATGGTCGTGTTGTGACGCCCAGCATCCTGGAATCGACGAGCAAGCTATGGTGGCACCAGACATTGGCTTGCAGAGAATATGCCGTCACGCGCGCTTGACGCGCGTAAGCTCTAGATAGATCTGAGAGCTCATCCGACCAGGTACCTCAGCGGTGCAAATATAGAAGTTAATTCTGGACCACTCCGCCCGGTTTGAAATGAAACATCCCCGAGCGTCGCACATATACGAGCATCAAAGGGCATTGAATTCCAGTGAGAGAGCAGCGCCAGTGTACATGCCAAAGAGGGAACGAAAGCTCAACAGGTGATTCCGGGTCAGGACTACAGCATATCTATTATAACGATCTAGAGCATATATTAAGGATAATCATGTAAGTCTACGAGATTTCCGGATACCAGCCAGAGAACCGGGGGTGATCGAGGTAAGGGAACTCACGGCTTAATGTTGCCTCGTCGACCAGCACCACCTTATCCTTCCAGATGTCGGACAGCTCATTGAAAAGCTCGTGCCTGTCCACGATGAGCATGCCGCGTTGATTTGGTCCAAAGCTCTTCCGCATACGTGGCATATGGAGAAGCTTGTCCACCAAGGTTTTCCAGAGGGGTGGACTGACGGTAGGGTTTGGGACGCGATGGAGCACAACGTTCTTGAGAAGCGGAAAGGCCCAGATCGAATTCCGGCATAAAATAGGGGTTATTCCGGGGGAGATCGCGGCGTCGCCGGTAAGGATGAGCTTCCTCGTCAGAGGAAACGTCTGAGCGATCTCGTTCCAGCGCTGCCCGTTGTCGATAAGCGAGCCGGTGACATGGAGCCGGCGCGCATCGAGGACAGGCTGGGGAAGCGCGTCCATGACTGGACCCAGCAGACAGTCTAGAACGGCGAAGTCCGACCACTCTTTCTTGAAGCGGGGCTTGTCACGAATTATAAGCTCAAACTCCTTTGGTATTCTCCTAACTTGCCTGCCCCGCGCGGCGATGCTGTTATCTTCCCGTGGACTTGCCGCGGAAACGCGCAGGATCTCACGTCCGCGTCCGTCTCCGATGAAAGATGAACTAGTCGAGACTAAGGCGCGTCCGTAGCTCTCGCAGACATATTGACCCTCGTCATCGCGGAAGACTTGACCGAACTCGGGGTCTAGAGAGTTGGCAGTCTCGGAATATTCTTCGGAGGAGCCCATATTCATATCGACCTTCAGCTTCTCCAAGGCTGGGGCAGAGATAGACCGCACGACATCGAGCACTAGTTCCATATCTCCTTGCAAGTGCAAGCGCCTCAGACGAGAAAGAGCGGCCGGTGTCGGTAGGAAATCCTCCGAGCTGTCGCGGGGAGCCACGCACCGTTGTGCCCACACGAATTCTTCAAGGGACGGTAAGAGTTTAAGTCGATTGATGACCTCGTGAACAGAGAAGCAAGTGCTATACTCCAATCTGAGGACGGTGAGACGGGAAGCGAAGACGGGATGATCTTTTGACACCCTGCATCGAAATGCTTGGAAGACAGACAGCTGAGGACATTGGTCTGGCCCGAAGGGAACGCCGCTAAGATCGGTATGGGAGAGGAGGACTGTCTTAAGGGATGGGAAGCGAGTTGAATAGAAAGGGGGCGGTAGCCGTGCTCGCAAGGACGGTTGTAGGTGACGCTGGGAGAAGTTGAGGGTTTCGATACGCTGGGGTGCTTCTTTCACGACAGTGCAAGTCTGTTCGTAAACACTTTTGGTAAGGGGCAGCCCCGCCTGCAAAATCAGGGGATATGTGCGAGAAGATGCAATGGCGATTGAAGTCAGCTCCCGCGACTGGAGGGGGACGAGGCTGTACAACGCCGGGCAGAGACTGTCTACGACTTCCTGCCACGTGCGACAGACCAATCGAAGAGTCGAAAAAAGCGGGGGATCAATGGAGGGACTATCGAGACTAAGGTGACGACGCTTTTCTAAGCCGCAAGCAAAGTCAAAAATAAGAGACAAGAGCTCGTTCGGTAGCTTGTGACCAGCACCCATGGCTAATGATGTAGGGGTAAGTTACGGGAGACTCAAAGGAGACAAGAGTCCTAAATGTAAGTCAGTTCTGTGTGACAAATAAAACAAAACCACGAACCACCAGAGATGAGTTGAGGAAAGGATAGGATAAGAGACGCAGAGCGACAGCCGCCCTTATTTATAGCTTTCACTCGTTGCTGGTCGGGTAATGAGATAGAGCGAGCTGAAAGGGAAGTACGACATCGTTCGTGAAGACCACAGGGATCACCACAAAATCTCTGGGAGAAAACGTACCAGTAGGGAAATGAAGGTACGACCATAGTCGTCGCGATAATAGCTGACCACGAGCTAGAGAGGCAGAACAATGGCGACTCGGTCTCATCATATTCCGCTGCATTTCTGTGGTGATCAATAGCTACCGAACGAAAGATCGTCATCTCACAGAGCAAAGGTTGGTAGGTACAATGGCATACCGCGGGGATATTGACTCGGATGTGGCGAGTCGTGCAAGCCGAGATCCCGGAACCGTATCACGATGGACGACATGCTGCGTCACACGTCACGGTTGATGCGCATGTGTCACGTGTGCGCCGTGCTTGTGCACTCGCAGTCTACGACTCCTCCGGATTCAGCCTGATCTCTTTGGTGCAGGCAAGTCATCCTACGCAAAGACGGCTCCATTATAGAACCCTTATTGTATACAAAGAAACGAACAGAGGAGTCGCGTGCATGAATGAGAGCAAACTATGTCAAAGAGTACAGTAATTCTAGTCCATGTGCGTGCCAGCAGAGACATCACGCATTCGACTCGATTTCGTCCCAGCTACGCTCGGAAGTGCTGTCTTCCTTGTCAACAACAGTCGAGTCTTCCTTGTCAATAATGACCGAGTCCTCGAGCTCATCTTCGTCCTTGTTCGGATGTACCAGCGGGAAAGTAAACTGCACAGGCGCTAGCGAGACGAGAAAGGAGTCGGAGTTAGGTTGCGGCGAGGCAGGGCGAGGGGCGGAGTGAGGCTCGAGAGTATCCACATTGGAGGTAACAGCGGGACTGACGCCGATGGCGGACGCCAGCTCCCCGCCTTGCGTAGCAGCAGTCGGCTCAACGGAATATGCGGTTGAAGGGGTAGTGTCGTGGGTAGTGTCCTCGGCAGCGGTGGCAGCCGCAGGGAACTTCATCGCAGGACGTTCATCTGACCGTTGATCGGCAGGGGAGACCTCGGATTCCTTCGCCTGCTCGACTGCTTGAACCTCGGCGTCTTCAGGAGGAAGGGCAATCGATGTATCCGGACCTTCGGCGGCGGGAGGGGATGAGTTGGGGGTCTCGATGGGGACAGCCGAATCTTGAGGGGCCGCAGGCTCCGGGGAAGATTCAAAAAAATGGGCAATTTCAGCGGGTTGGGAAGAGGCCTCGGCAAGGGCGGCGCCAGGAAGGTTGGTGTCCTCGTGAGCGGGAGGGCCTTCGACGACAGCGATTGGCTTGGCAATCTGGGCCTCTACATTGTATCCCGCGACTTCAACCCCGACGCCATTCGCGCCTCCCCCGACTTTGGCCTCGGCCTCGGTAGAAGGGACGGGCACGGAAGGAGTGGGCGACCCCGGCCTTCTCTTCCCAACCTCCTCCTCCACCTTCTCCAGTTCCCGCTCGACCTCCACAACAACCTCCTTCCTCATTCCCCTGACCTCTTCGTCGCCATCACTGTCGACGGCGTCGAGCTGCGCGAGCAACCCATTTAGTGCGTGCTCGTATGCGCGCAGCGGCGCGTTCGCGGGCGTAAAGGCGAGCTCGGAACCAGCAGCATCGAAGTCAAGGGCGGAAGGAAACGTGAAGGAAGTCGTGAGGGAATGAAGGGAAGTGCGGATACGCGATATGCGATCGTAGGGTGTGGTTGGGGAAGAGGGAATAATGGCTGGCTCAGTCGAAGCACGACGGTGCGCGACGTAATTGGCCTTGACCTTCTCTGCGCCTATACCGGCGAGCCCCGAAGAGCGTTTGAGGTTGGCGCCCTCAGATCCAGAAACTATCGGCGCGTCCATCCTCACCTGCCAAACGAAGTCAGTCACTAATTGTGAAATCGGTGACAAGATACGATGCACCTTGGAGGATGAGGCACCCGACGCATTCTGGGGATTCTGGTCCTGGAGACTGAGAAGAATCGCTTTGAGAGTGTCTTGTATTTCCTGATCCTCCTCCGCTTGTAGACGCTCCTCGAGGAGCCGCTGGGCCCCCTGCTCCCACAACTTCGGCTGTGACTCGGGCGCAGCCTTGCCCTTACCCTTGTCCTGAGGCGTGGGTATCGGAATGGCTATGGTGGGCTCCTGTGGACGTTATTGAGATGCAGACGTACAAATGACGATAAAAATCAGACCTTCGGAGTGGTAGAGACGACTTGGGGGCCGAATAGATTTTGCAGGAAATAGGCGACGTCCTCGGCATCAAGCCCGAGGTGCCCTGGCTCAGTCGCTGGCTTGGACTCCGCAACTTTCTCCACCAACTCGCAGTTAGCCACAGGCGCAGGCGAAGGTATCTACAAAATATATCAGCACGCCACGATATCGATGTCGAAAACAAGCACGAACCTGTTCAACACGATCTGACCCCAAACACGAGCCCAATCTGCAGCGACACTCAGAATGGGAGTCGAAGGAGTCGCGTCCAGAGTATTGCGAGGTTGAGTGGACGGGATGAAGTTGGAAAGGGGAGACCGAGACCTCTTGAAGGATGTCCTTCTGCGGCGCCAAAGCTTGAACCAGCTGCTCTCGAACAGCATGCTGACGAGCTACCTCTCGCATCAGCGAGAGCTTCTTCTGTTTGAGCCCCTCGCGGTGCCTCGCCTCCTGAATGACTTGTGCGCGCGCACGCAGCTCACGCTGGCGCTCCGCCTCAGCGAGCTGCCTGCGCTCTTGCTCGAGAAGTAGCTGCTCGCGTGCACGCTCCCGGCGAAGAGCCTCAACCTCCGCCTGCAACGTAAGTAATTCACGAGCACGACACTGCTCCTCAAATTGCGCGGCGAGGTGTGCAGCATATTCGTTCTCAGCTGTGCGGGCCCATTCGAGGGCGCGACGGTATCGGACCTCAGCATCAAGTGTGTCGGTAAAGCCGTGGCTGGCTGTCAACGAGGGATACGGATACGAGCGGATGAGAGCCGGGGTGTACGGATTGAAAGTGTCGAGGTTCGTTGACGAAGGGTAATGAGATTGCTGGTGCAGGAGGGTCCGACGGGGTAAGAACGAGCTCAGGGGATCGGGGTAATAGAGGTCGGATGGCTGGTGAAGGAATACGACGCCGCCTAGACTAGCATTCGGATAGAGGGAACTACGGAACATAGTTCGGGATGTGCTATGGTAGGAGAGGATTAGAGTGCCGAAAAGAGAATGAAGGGAATAACCCACCAACCCTCAAGCAGCTTTTATAAGTTTGCACAAGACACAGCCAACGCATACGCGTCGGGACGCGCGTCGCCCGAGTCAGTGGAGATGGTGGCAGAAGGAGCGGGATACACTATAAACGGTGGTTGGAACGCGTCCACGCGCGAATTTGCTAGAATCCACTCGACGCGTCAAGCGGCGCGTAAGCGCCGGTGCGTCTAAGTCTCAGGCCCATCGTCCCAGTCAGCCACTACGCCACTCAGCATACCCACCGGCCGCCGTTTCGTCAGCACGAAGCACTCGGCGACCACAGCGCCGTCCGCAGGCTCAGATTCCGATCCGAAAGCGGGCTTTGCGAGCCATGCGATCATGTGGCCACTGCTGACCGAGATAATGCCGACGCGGACAAGTTCAAGGCGAGTACGAGGCCTATTATCGCATACAATGGCGCATCAGACATCCCGTCCGCCTATAAGTATTATCATCTTCTCATATATGGTAAAAACAATGCCCCCGCTCAGCTGTAGACGAGCTGGTCAGCAAGGTGTAGCCGGTACTCGCAAGGGAGTGTTGACTTACCACCAAGCGAGCTAGCCGAGGCGTTGTACCTGTCCAGAAGCGAAACAAACCCTCTTCCGTGAATATCCGGTAGGCACAGTGAAAGGAATTGCGGTATTGTGCGCGCGCCTCGAGCGACTGCATACGGGTCTTGATTACGCTATCAAGCAATGAGCAACATTCGCACACCGTAACCCAAGGGAAAACGGTAAGACTCGCTCTAAAGGCATAGTTGTGTACACCGTTACAAGACCTGCAATCGCTCCTATACCGAACGTGACGCTGGTGGGAAGAGATTGGCCTGGTCTTGCACGGCTTTGTACGGCTTGTTTAAGTGTTGTGTACGTCGTAAAGCGAACCGCTGAGTTTGCACCTTGACGCATCATCTGTATGTGGTCATTCCTAGAGAAGTAAAACGCCTCAGCGGCAAGAGAACGCACAACAGGGAATAGGCCGCGGTAAATGCCGAATATGCCTTCCTGCTTGACGATCTGGACCGTGCCATGGACAAGACCACGGTATTGGGGATTAGGCCGCTTCGCGTCATCGATGAGTTTTGTTCTATACGAAACTGTGAAGGCACATGAGGGAGGGAGGGACAGTGGGCGTACTTGATGGTTTCTGATGGCGTGACAGCGAATATGGACTCCATGACGCCAGCGCCCAGTCCAGCTACGCCAAAGCCACGATCAGCATTTGTCTGCAGGAACAACAACAATCATATTCGTACCCAGCAAGCTACGCGCGGGACTGACTTTCCCCTGGACATGGAAGACGGTTAGTGCTCACGCACTTAACGAAGGACAGGGCGTGCACCTCAGAATCCGCGAGACCGCTCTTGAAATAGTCATAGGACACAAAACGGACTCCAGCCTTAATTGAGTTCCCGACGACAAGAGCGGAGCACCCCGAATAGAGACCCTTGACACCCTGGACCTTGAGGGTGTTCCGCACGATGGTCAGCGGGCCCTCTTTCTACAGCACAGCCCACTCAGCGCGTATGGCAGGCTCGATCGGAGTCACCACACACTTTTCCGCCAAATTGGGAGCGGGTCTTAACGAATTCGGTTGGGTACGTGACGAAACTGTGAGCGACTTTGGTTTCAGTCAGAACAGCGCACAGGATAGGGCCTGTGTGCAGTCGACTTACGCCTCGATGGCGCCGGCCGTCGCACCAGCGACGAGAGAGTGGAGCGGTTTCTCTTTCTTGCTGGACATGTCGACAACAGCGCAAGAGTTGTGGTCAGAGAGGTAAGACGGACGAAGTGATGTCAGGAGCCGAAACCGAAAGTCGGGCTTTGAAGGAGACGCCGACCTGAAGCGCGTCCCGTCCTTGATCAAAATCTCATCATCCCGCGGCCGGTTCTCTAATATGTATCTCACTATCTCCCTTCCGCATCCTTCTCACATCGCTCCTTTGCCGTGACCATGACGATGGACGCCTCCTCTTTCAAACCGTTACTTGATAAGCTTGTCAAAACCCCCGAATATTTCACCCCCGACGACGCGAAGATTGCTCTCGAGCATGTCTTCACTCCTGGTGCAGCGAAGCCTGAGCAAATCGGCTCTTTCTTGACTGCCCTGCACCTTTATCGCATCGAGCGACGACCAGAAATTCTCACTGCCGCTGTAGAAGTGCTCCGCCATCGCGGGCTTAAGGCGAACGTCGAGGACTGGGATAACGACTTCGTCGTGGACATCGTCGGCACTGGAGGCGACGGACACAACACGTTCAATGTCAGCACCACCGCGGCTGTTGTTGCCGCAGGCGCTGGCGCTCGTGTCATCAAGGTATGTCTTGATCTTCTGCCCACCTGTACCAGATCGCACAGCGTGTCACCGCGTCAACTTCGCCGAGAAGCGCTCTCCATACTACCCTTGCGTTTCTGAACGCTCCCCGAGTGTCGCTTAATGACCATCGCCTTAGCATGGCAGCAAAGCATCAACCTCCTCATCCGGCTCCGCAGACCTGCTACAATCTCTCGACTGCCTTTTTACTCCTCCGGCGCCCGATGTCGCTGTGCCTTTAATTAAGCAGCCTTTCACCTTCATTCTCGCCCCGCACTTCCACCCTGCGATGGCATATATTGCACCCATCCGCAAGACGCTCCCTTTTCGTACGATGTTCAACATCCTCGGGCCACTCATCAACCCCGCCCGACCGCACGGCATGGTCCTTGGCGTCGCCGAGCGCGCGCTCGGGCACACATTCGCGGCATCATTGCGTGACGCGGGCGTACGGCACGCACTTGTCGTCTGCGGCGCTGAGGGACTGGACGAGATCAGCTGTGCGGGCGAGACGCATGCATGGGAGCTCAAGGACGGAACGATCACGGAGAGCACGCTACACCCAGAGCAGTTCGGTCTGCAGACGCACCCTCTCAAAAACGTGGCAGGCGGCTCGCCGGCTGAAAATGCCGAAGCTTTCAAGACTCTCCTTACGTCTGGCGCAGACGTCCCTGCGCACCTGGTGCCCATTCTTGACTTCGTGCTGCTCAATGCCTCCGCGCTGCTATTCGTTGCCGGGAAGGCAGCTAGCTTCAAAGAGGGAGTGAAGCTTGCCCGCGAGGCGGTCGTTTCGGGGAAAGCATGGAATGCGCTCGTGGAATTTAGAGAGAATGGAAGGAAAATTGCAGAGGCAGCTGCTGCTGAGGTAGTCGCCAACAGCGCAGTGGCGCCTTAGAAAGGTGATCCTCTAGTTTCTTGGATATTCTTGAATTATCGCTGCCATATCTCTATATTTTGGTCTTTCATTTTTGCCTTCATCAAGACGCGAATCCACAGCCGCCTGCGAGGCGAGATAGGAGAAGTCTCTCCCTACCTCTCAAGGCTACCATACCTATGCAACTTGTACACAATAGGCTCTTATTCTAAGCTTGCGCGCGTACTTCGCAAGCAATGCCGCTTTTGTTGACTCGACGGAGGCAAAGGCGAGCGTAAGATTACGCACCTGTGGTTCATTAAACAAACGAAACGTAAGTAAGGGCATTGATATTAGCTATGCTGATGCCTCGAGATACAAGACTACACATTCTGGCGGTAATATGCGATGGCGAGCGACGTACAGGCAACTTTGGTCTTCAAGATGTCCCGAAACGCTCCCGCGCAGTACTCGGGAGCGAGTGAGAGACCTCGACGCGTCTGTAAACGCGGAGTACACCTTGCGTGCACACCAGGCTCAGGCCCCCGTCGGCCCCGTGTTCTACGACGAGTCCTTGTATAACCTCGAGGGCGCGACCAAGCTTCTTGTAGCTCTGGGCGGCTTCACGTCGCTTCTTGATCAATGCGTCCTCATTGAGATCGTGCTTCCTAATCTCGATGAAGGTTCCACGACGATGCACGCCAATGTACAGGTGAGGCGTAGAGGACAAGTACAACTGAGGGAGCGCCTCCTCCCAGTCGTACTGATCAATATAGTTTTGCGACCGAGTTGTCAGTTCGATAATCGCGCTCTGTGGAATCTTGCTACCACCCTTGATGATCTTGATGCCGAAACGTTCCGAAGATAAACCCATGCCGCTCACGGGAGGTGATGGATTGACGGTAAGAGAGTCCAGGAGATCCGACACATCGCCTACGTCGCGACTTGAACTTGGTGATGTTGTACTCCGTACGGGGGTTGCAAGGCAAGCGTCCACCTCATAACGCGCCAATATGCTAAGCCCAAAGAAAACCTAGTGAGGGTCAGCGTGGGCATATTACGAAGAAGGCTGGACGCACATATCTCACGATTCTATGGTGACCCGTGCCAGAACCGCAGCCTAGAGCCGCGTTCGTCGTCTCCTCTTCGAAACTGAAGCCGAATGTCTCGTACTTCGGGACCTCCCTATCTCGTTTCTCCCAACGGTTCATAAGGACAGTATTTTCTCCAAGCAGCTCAAGGTCGATGCGGAACTCTTTGTCAGCTTTTCCCCCAATCCAACGCATGAGCTTGCGAAGAGAGTTTCTATTGGTCACAAAGTCGAGGGATGGCCAGTCAATTGTGGCGCCGACCGCATCGGCCGCGGCGAAGACGGGTAAAAAAGCTGAGGAGCCACGCATTTTGTATGCGTTTTGGTCCACGAAATTGACCCGCGCGTCGGGCGAGAGGGTGAATGGGGTACGGCGATCATTCCACACAGGAGGGGATCCTTTGAGCGGTGAACATCCGGGTAGATATGTGATGTTCGTTGCAGGTAACTCACCGGGCACAATGATTGCGGGCTCGTTGGCGTCGGTCCAATTATACGAAGCAATGTACTCAACGTCGTCCATAAGAGCGCCGGAAAACGCCGATTCAGATGCGCCGGGAATGCGTATTTCCTCGATGGACCGAGATAGCAGACCCTCCATGAGATTGCGGTCCGGGGGTAGGTCGATGGATGTAGCGAGAGGAGGCTTTCCTCTGCGTGAATATCCTCCTCTCGGTTGCCTGCCCCCGCCACGAAGTGGTCTGGATGCCATGCTGCGAGTACTATGAGAGCGTAGAGCTTAGAGTGGTGCAGGGACTTTATAGGCGATAGGGTAGCACCAGAAAGGCATGGTGCTGACGCCCTGGGACAAATAAAACGAAATCGAACCAATCAGGGCCTGCAACGAGAAGAAGTTGTAGAGCTTCTCCCGTGCACCTTCCCCTCAAGGGTATACGGCTGTTATACGAGTCTAGAGCGAGACCCAGGTCAAAAGGTTAGGCGAAGTGAACTTCAAGCCGATGTCGCTGAGTGGCACCGGGTCCGCCAGAGACTCCCACCGGTTCCGGAGCCGCCTGGCAAACGAGTGGAACTAGTACTGTAACGAGTAATTATTTGAACATTCTGAGACTTTTGCAGAGCGGGGAATCCGTCGGTTGATGCAGATGCAGAAGGCTGCATTGCAATTGCTCAATATTGGGGGGACACTCGTAGTTCAAATGCAAGGAGTCAAAATCCGTGCCGATGCTGCTGACAGAAGCAGATTCATCCTGCAAAGCCGCCAAGAGTTCCGAGGCTCCTAGGAATACACGTGAAGTTAGAGGCGCGTGGGGAAACGATAGGAAAGAAAAAGAGAGGATAGCAAAGCGCGACAAGAGGTATTATAGCGCTCAGAATGGTATAATCCTCGATAAGTATAGTACGTAGCAGATGTGGTCCCACGAGCGAGAGCAGAGGTTTAGATGTTCTCGGGCACAGGCGGTACGGCTGGCACGACGGACGCCTGCTTAGGCCGGTGCACTTTGCGGCTCTTCTTCTCGCGCTCGCGCTGTTCCTGCTCTGCCTGCATTGCCGCCATGATCTGAAGCTGTTGCGAGATAAATTCGGACGTATTGGGTCTAATGTAACATTTGTACCCAATCAGTGACTTTCTACTTCCTAACGAGAAGCATAGCGCGTACCGCATGCGCAAGATCCGCATGATAGTCTCCCCATTGCTGACCTCCTTCTCCTGCTTCTTCTCGCGCTTGCGATCCTTGATCGTACCGAGATTACGCTGCGAGTATACGCTCTTGGCGCGCTTCTTCATCGTTGGGGCCGAGCGCAACGTCTGTTGCATCATACGAACACATTCCTCCATAAGAGCGTCGCTGCGCACGTATGTGAGCACCGACACGTGCGCGGAGACGATACTACGTACGTGTGCCAATCATAGTAAAGACGGATAGACACCACATCTCGATATTTTTGATTCTGCAGCGTCTCGAGTGGTATTGGTCCCTCACCACCAGCATAGAAGAAATCACGCAAGAACTGCGAGGTTATGGATCAGCCAGCAGCAAAAAAACAGCAAAAGGATGTGCACCTTCAACCACTTGAATACAACATCGACCTCCTTGTCGCTCAGCGGCTTCATATCGGTTGCCGAATCCGAAAGAGGCGGAATCAACAGGCCCTCGATTGTTGCAAGTATCTCCTTCCATAGCCTCGTCAAAACGATATCCTTCGTCGTGTCAGCCAGATATGTGTTGAGCGTCTGCAGATTTGCGTCGAAATAATCGAAGAGCGGCGTGATCGCTTGCTCGATCTCTACGTCAGTGAGGTCTTCAGGTCGGAACCGCGGCTTCTCCGAACTGGGAAGCGGAATCTGCGGCTCCGTGGAGTTTCCGCCAATTGCACGATTGTAGAGTCCAGTAACATTGCCGAGGGCCTTGTTAAAGTCAAGGCTAGCCGTTCCCGATTTGACCAGTGTCTTGAGCACACTTCGAGATAGGTTTTGCCGGATGAAAGGTGACATCTACCACGTGTATTAGTAATGAAAAAAGCAGGCTATATTCACGGACCTTGTCAACGAATATCCTGACCATATCTCCCTCCGCCCGCTTCAGCGACCGGAAGGCGCGGCCAAAGTAGAACTGGATGTCGTCTTTCTCGCCCTCCATGCTCACGCGCAGAAGGATACGGCCATGAGAGTCCAGATCGAACCACTTGTCATGCACAAGGAAATCGCCGTAAGGGCGCGGGTCGAGGCAGATGTACGCGCGACCGACAGTGTCGTGCTTGCCGATTAGCGCGCGATCGCGGACACTGATCATGAGCCACAGTGGCTTGTCGACGGAAATGTCAAATGTCTCGTCCCCTGGGAATGGTAAACCACGGACTGATAGCGAAAACTATGAGAAACATACACCGCGGGCTGAGCGTTTCGTAGATGGTCCGTGTCTTGGCTAGACGGTTCCCCTGTTCATCGCTCAGCGTAACAAATGTATCCAGCATCGAGTTCGGGCTCCCGTCTGTCGGTACGAGTTTCTCTGCCAAACATATCTTGACCGTGAACAAGAATCTGGGCCTCTCTGTCTTTTCCGGGACAGGAGGTGCCTGGGTCTCAATGACCTCCGCGAGCTTGTCCGCTTCCATCTGATTGTACATATTATCAAGCAAACGGCGTGCGGCCTCGACGTTGTTCAGCTTGACGCAAGATGCCGCCTGGAAGTTGAATGGCTCGATCTTCTTCTCGCCCTGCGTGAGTTGCTTGGCTCTCTCAAGCCAAGCAGAGGACTTCTGTGGCTGAAGGTAATCGGACGGCCGAGGGAACATTTCAGTCATAAACAACTCCTCGACACTTCGGCAATACTGCTCTACTGCTTTGCTGATCGTCTACCGTGTCGTGAGACACCAATCCTAACCGACCAAGACAGGACAAACCTTCGAGATGCTAGTGAAGAAGCGCGCTTGCTGGTATTCATCTGACCACTGCAGATCCTGCAAGAAGTTGATAGGGCTGCGCAATGAGTCAAAAAGGTCGACGATGGAAGTGCTGTGGCCTTCTGCGCCTTCTGCCTCGAACTGAATCAACCCACCCTCAGCCACGCATCCACCCGTATGGGGACGTTACACGCACCTTGTCAGCTGCAATTGCTGCCTGAACCCACTGCGCCGTCTTGTTGTCAGTCTCAGTCAGCCATGCTCTGACATAGGGCTCGAAGAACAACCCCAAATCGAAGTCAATGGGCCTACTCTCTGTAAATACCAACCTGCTTTTCAAGATGTGTCAACTTACGACTGAACAAAAGCGTCAAACATCTCGAGCATCGTTTTGGTTCGACGGTATAACGCAAAAATATCCTGGATGGGGACATCCGGCGTCGGCTGGTTCATCGACGCTTCGAGAAGCTTCTTCTTGGACATTTCCAAATCCGAACGGTACAGTGGAACGACTACTTCTGTGAATAGCGCGGGCATATCGATTTTACTAGACACCATATTTAGTTTACTTTCTCCATACAAGCTGAAGAAAAATATGCACCGCAATAATGGCTCCCCAAAACGCTTGTCAAGCAGCTTCGTACATTGCTCGATATCGTCCGTCATAAACAGCAGGGGCAGAGCCTTATTGACTCCTTGCGCCGATTGTAGATCAAACATCTTGCGTGAGTAGTATTGCGCCGAAACGGTACGAGCGCGGTCTTGTATGTCCTTTATCCGCATTTCGATATCATCCTCAAAGCGGTCGAGTAAATTTGACTCGCGGAGTTGTGTGAGCACTTCCACAAAGGGCATGATGTCCTCCTGCTTGAGCCTCGGGATAGATTCCATTGCGTGGTAAATGGAACCAAGGAACGTGCTGACCAAGCCGCCATAGACGGTTATCAGAAAGTCAGCCTGCGTAGAAATGAGTGAATGCTAAGAGAAGAGGGTAAGAACGGACATCCTGTGTGGGCCATTTATCGAACGATATTTCGTGCATGACCTTCAAAACCGCCGCGAGAGCTTCCGGTACACACTCCAGCGGTACCTCATTCCGTTCATAGAGCTGCTTAATGATATCAAGGAAGCATGCAGCGCGATATGGTTGCGAAATACGCCAGCGAAGCGCGCACTCGTTGATAAGCTCGAGATGCGGGCCACTGAGTATACCCAAGGAGACTTGGTCGTTGTCATCCACGTTTGGATCGCGCATGGCAGAGAGGTCGGCCTCGAGACAAAGCTCAAGTAGTCGGCGGTAGTACTTCTTCGGGTTCAAAGGAATAAAGGTGAAGTTGTGTCCTACTTGCACCTCTTCGTCGTTCTCCACGATCTCCTCCCCAACATCGACGTAGTCCCGATCAGACTCAGAGAGCATGGGCGTATGTGGAGAGAGAGCCATGGAGCGTCGACTGCTGATCGAACCATTACGCACTGCCGGTGTTGAGCTGTAGACAGAGCCAGGGCGCTTTCTGGTGATGCTCTCCGTCGGCGCAGACTTCGCAAGCTCGGGGTTCAGTTGCACAAGCAGAATAGTAAGTTGCGAGAGATGAGACGTCTCGAGGGTGCGCCAGTACTGCCATGCATCATCCGTATCAAAATCTTCACGGCATCCAGGGAATGGCTCGCCGGCCGCGATGTTCTTGAGACATGTCTACGAAAACGAGTAAGCCTGACATAGCAGAACGAGATCATGTCCGTATACACCTTGAGATCCAGTAATGCCGCCTAATAAAAAGCTGAGCGCGATCAATTCGATGGCACAAACAGACAAGCTCACCCGCTCAGTGCAAAATGGTCTCAGTTTCTCGATTTCCCTCTGTAGCAAATCGGTCCGTATTTGGAAAAGTTTGGAAACGATAAGAGCAAGCGTCATATCGTTAACGTTCATGCTCAGACCCGGTACAGAAATGATAGAATCGCGGTCGCGTGAGGTAGAGGCAGAATCGTAGCCAGAATCCGAAGATTGGGGCGGAGCAAGCTTGGCAGCGTACATGTCAAGGCGTGCCGTAAGCTCTGGCGATACGTGGTTCAAACCTCGCAGTGCCTCGCGCAACAGTTTGACGAATTGTGCAATGTGATTGTTCAGTTCGAACTTCCAGCCGTCGCCTGAGAGCGAAGGATCTTTCTTCAGGACGTTCGTGGCATGCGTAGCAAACATCAAAATAAGTTCTTCAACCTTCCGGTTCTCCTTCATCTGCCGCTTGAAAGAGTCGATCTTGAATTGGCCGTAGAATACCGCCATGGTTCGACGCAGTAGTTGGTCGGAGTACCTGATCGTTCATGCATGAGCGACGAAATTCTCGGCACGAAATACCAGTGCACGCGGAACTGTGGCAACGGGCCATGTCCAGAGAGCACTACCACTCTCATAACGCTGAGTTTGCCGTACGATGGCGTTCTCTTGTAGTGAAAGGCAGGATGATGCGCGCGAAAGATCACCAGGTGTTATCTGCCCATTGGTGCAACCAATCGGGCAGTGCATTACGACAGCAAGAGGGACCGAAAACGGAAGGGCACGTACGACGGATCCCTGCCCATCGCAATGTTCTCAAGTCTCTGCTCCAACACTTTCAGAAGTTTCTCCGGGAACTTGACGCTTTTCGGGCCATCGCGGATATCACGGAAGAGGTCACCGACAGAGAAGAGAGAGCTGGACAGGGCACCAGTGAAGCGGGATGAGTACTCTCTATCTTTAGGGTGGTCATTTCCGGTTGTCGAGGACGTGTCAACAGTTCTTGGCTGAATGAGGTAGTTCAGGAAACTAGGGGAAGTCAGGTATGGTGCTGCACGGTTCAAGTATCCGATACGCACGCTACACGAAGAGCATAGCTAGGATGGGATACGTGAGAGCACGCAAACGCAAGACATTCCGGCTGACACACTTGAAAATATCCTCATCTGTGACCCGATGTTTCGAGATGCGGCGTTCGTGCGTATAAGTGGAGGAAGCGGTACTCCGTCGGGACATCTAACAATGTTCGCGTACTGGATGAACGTCGCCCGGGAAGAGCGCAGTCGGTATAGGTAGGAACGAATGGTTCGATACTACCCGATACTGGTGTGAAGGAGATGACTGGGAGATGAGAACACGGAAGCGGCGGCGGTCAGCGGGCGGAGCGGCAGGCGACGGTCGCATTTGGCCGATCAATTGCCATAAAAAGTATGTCGTGCACGGGATGACATGCTGTAAGAGTTTACGTACGGAGTAGACTCGCTCGGCTCCGGAGATCCGATCCTGGGCTGAAACTTTCATCTCGACCGCCATGGACGCCTGTCAGACCTACCAGACGCCACTTTCGAGGTTCTCTACCATGCCTCCAGTCAATCGCATTCCCTGATATCTCTTTCAGTCGCTATGCGAGCAAAGAGATGGCCCATCTCTTTTCAGCGGAGGTGCGCGCGCTTGACGCCTTTATTTGACGCAAGTCATCAACATTCCATAGAACCGGTTCCATACTTGGAGGAAACTCTGGCTCAACCTAGCCATTGCTGAGAAGCGTCTTGGTCTTCACATCTCTGATGAAGCCATTCAGCAAATGGAAGCGAGTTTGGTCTGTTTCGTAAAATGGGTATTGTGCTCCTGTTCACACCCCAGGCAGCACCTCGACTCGGCCCAGTTCGAGATTGCAGCGCAGGAAGAGAAGAAAAGAAGGCACGATGTTATGGCCCATGTCCATACGTTTGGAATTGTTGCTCCCGCCGCTGCAGGGATTATTCAGTACGTATCCATCGCTCTTTACATCTCCGGCAGTTCGAAGGAGCCGCGATACAGTTACTGTACCACAGCGTGCCACATGGCTTGCGAAGCAGAGATCCGAGAGCCTGACTTATGCACTCTGAGTGTTGTGCTGCTTTTTCTAGCTGTAATACCACCGTGTTTGCAGTTCGGACTACTGCACTCGTGGAACAGTCCTTGGCACGAGTCCCTACCATGGTCACGGTGGGACACTGTTACCGCGGCCTTAGATATCGTCGCCTTCTCCCCCTTGTCCACTTTCCTGGTCTCACCCTCTTTGTTACACGCTTACTGAATATCCCGCGTTGCTCTGGCAGTTTGGGTGCCACGTCCTGCTACGTTACTGAGTGCGTAGCGCGCTGCTCCATGACGACATTTGCGGACGTTTCATCTACAGCAACGCGGATCTCATCTTTATCCGCACTGCACTCACCCTCATCCTTGGAAAACTGGCTGTTGTTATCGACCGTCTCTCTGCCTTCGCAAAACAGTACCGTGAACTCCCTACACTCGGTTTCACGCACTTCCAGCCGGCGCAACTCACGACTGTTGGTAAGCGGGCAACTTTATGGCTTCAAGAGTTGCTTTGGGACTTGCGCAACATTCGCCGTGCTCGCGACGATATCGGGTTTCGTGGTGTGAAGGGCACCACCGGCACCCAAGCGAGCTTCTTGACGCTTTTCGATGGTGCCCATGACAAAGTCGAAGAGCTTGATAAGCTTGTGACTGAACTCTCTGGCTTCTCGTACGCGTATCCCGTTACATCACAGACATACTCGCGGAAGGTCGACATTGACGCTCTTGCGCCGTTGGCATCCCTTGGTGCCACAGCGCACAAAATTGCTACCGATCTACGCTTGCTTGCCAATTTGAAGGTCTATAACGCCGTCTTGTCCTGATTAGAAGCTAACTGCTTCAGTAGGAAATCGAAGAGCCGTTCGAGTCGACACAAATCGGGTCTTCTGCAATGGCTTACAAGCGCAACCCAATGCGCTCTGAGCGCATCTGCTCTCTCTCACGACACTTGATGGTCCTGCACCAAAATGCCTTGATGACGGCATCGACGCAGTGGTTCGAGCGCACGCTCGACGACAGCGCGAATCGGCGCATCACAATTCCTGAGGCGTTCCTCACCGCCGACATTGTCCTCACCACGCTCCAAAACGTTTCTGAGGGTCTCGTGGTTTATCCTCGCGTGATTGCGCGACGTATTTCGCAAGAGCTGCCATTTATGGCGACTGAAAATATTATCATGGCGCTTGTGAAGAAGGGCGGCGACCGTCAGGCGGCCCACGAACATATTCGGGTTCGTTTGCACATCCGGGTACTGAAGGCCTAATGACTAGCCCTGTTTCTCAGGTTCTTTCGCATGAAGCTGCGCACCAGGTGAAGCAGCTCGGTCTCGAGAATGACCTCATTGAACGCGTTCGCAAAGAGCCGTATTTCGATCCTATCAAGGACGAGCTTGACATGCTTTTGGACCCAAAGACATTCGTCGGTAGGGCGCCCGAGCAAGTCGACAGGTTTCTTGCTGAGTGGGTTCAGCCTGCGCTCTCGGACGAGGAGCTACAGCGAAGCTTGGAAAACAGCGTCAAGGCAGAGCTATCAGTGTAAAATGCGCGTAGGTTTAGAAGCAGATAGAAAAAGGGTTTGTACAAACAAATAATTTCGGTCAGGCAACAAGGGACACAGTTTGATACTGTACCCGCTATCAATATATGTCGCACTGTACTTCGAGATTCCATCATCGCACAACTATCGCCAGCCTGAGTGCACAGAGCGAATGTGAATAAGCAGGCCTTATTTATGTATTGTCAGTTCTCAGGACTGTACTGACATTCAGGCCATGGAGGGCCATGGAGCGGCTGGCTTATACGTATCCGTTCAAACCGCCATCCCAACGGTACCAACCGGTTCGCGAGTGCGGGAATTCCGGCTGGGAACTGGAAGGCGCTGGCTATGGGGGACTCACGTGCCTTGCGATGTGACGCGCTGGCAGTGGCAATGGATGAGTGCCACGTCGGTGCAACGTCAACATCACCTTTAGCTCAACACGCCGATGAGCCTTTTATAATTCTTTAGCTTCACGACTCGTTCCGCCTAGTATTGCCTTCATCTCCCCTGACGACACGACTATGCGTGGCCTCTGCCAGCGCCTCGTGCTTTTCGGCGCGCTATGCCTTTCCCTTGGCTTCTACGTCGCTCCGGCGGCGGCAGCGACCGTACTCGCCATTGACTATGGCGCGGACTTCATGAAGGCCTCACTAATGAAGCCGGGTCTTCCGTTTGACATATTGTTAAATAAAGACTCCAAACGCAAGATACACTCATCCGTTGCATGGAAGGGCGAGGAACGACTTTTTGGGCAGGACGCATATAGCCTGGTGCGTACCGATTCGCGCTTTTGAACGCCCATTGCTATGTGCTCTTGGCTGCTCTATTCTGCATATTGCTCGATGCGGCAGACAGCTGTTTCGAAGGCTTCGCTGTAGACATCTCGGCGGTAGATGTGTGAATATTCTTCTAGCTAACTGTACAACTGCAGGCGACCCGATATCCGAAGGATACCTACAGTTCGCTTAAATATCTACTCGGTGTACCCGCCAATGCCGACGTCGTGTCTTACTTCGCCAATATTTCTCCCGTGACTCTCGTCGCGTCTTCGCGGTACACTCTTGGCATCCCGAAGCCTGGCGGCCGCACATGGGACATTGAGGAACTGGTCGCAATGCAGCTCGCGTACATTCGCCAGCTTGCCTCGGATACCGCAGGGGAGCCCGTGCGCGACGTTGTCGTAACTGTCCCACCGTACTACACACAGTTCGAACGCGACGCCATCGCGGATGCCGTTGAGATCGCTGGACTCAAGCTGCTTACGCTCATCAACGATGGCACTGCTGTCGCGATCAACTACGCAATGACGCGCTCGTTTGCTGAACCAGAGCACCACATCATCTTCGACTCGGGAGCGTCTTCGACGCGAGCGACGATCGTTGCGTTCTCAGCTGACGCCAAGGGGCGTGGCACGCAGGTGCAAGTCAAGAGCGTTGGGTACAATCGTCTCATTGGTGGCACGGAACTCACTCGACGTCTGCGCGATATTCTCATTGGAGACTTCATGAAGAAGAATGGTGGAGTGGACGTTAGGCAGGATAAGAAAGCCATGGCGCGTCTCTGGAAGGAGGCTGATCGCGTCAAGGGCATTCTGAGCGCAAATACCGAGGCCACGGCCACAGTGCGTGTTTTACCCTATCTATGACCCGCCGCTTTATACTGGTATAGATTGAGAGCTTGATTGACGATATCGATTTCAAAACGAAGGTTTTGCGCACGCAATTTGAGGCAGTCTGCAAGGACATCGAAGATGCCTTCGCAACGCCGCTCATCGAGGCGCTTTCTAACACGAACCTTTCCATGGTGCGTTCGTGTTGCGGGACTTGGGAATTCCCTGTTGACCCATGCGCAGAAAGATATTAAATCGGTTGTTCTGTTCGGAGGAAACACCCGCGTGCCCATGGTTCGCAGGAATCTCGAGGCGGTAGTCGGAGAGTGCGTCTTTTCCCGCTGTATTCGAGATATCAGAGGCCAACTCATGCAAGCAGGGGCAAGATCGCTGTGAATGTGAATGCCGATGAGGCCGCCGTTCTCGGGGCCGCCCTCCACGGTGCCAGCCTTAGCCGCCAGTTCCGCACCAAGGACATCAAGGTCATCGATGTCCTTCCTTATGATGTCCAGGTTGCATACGAGGCCGAAACGAAGGCCACAGGCCCAGGCGTTCGGCCGCGGACCATCCATTCGATCGCCTTTCCTGCGGGATCGAAGACTGGCACTCGCAAAACTTTATCTTTCAAACGTCACAGTGATTTCAGCCTCGCCTTTCAGTATAAGTCGGAACCTGCGCCGTACGTGTTCGTGCTACATCCTGTCCTTACTCACTCATTCGAGATGCAGCCAGTTTCCTGTCGAGTTTCTAGAAGCTAGGGTCGAGGGTGTCGCTGAGGCGCTCACGAACATGAGTACGAGCGGAGCTTCAGACCTTACCATCAAAGTAACAATTGCGTTGTCCGAGTCCGGCTTTGTCAGCGTCCCCGAAGCGATCGTTTACGCAGACTTTAAAGATGACTCTTCCATCGCCGGTACGTGCTCCTTCTCTTAGTCCACTTCGTTCCGTGATCGCCCCACCCAGGCATGCTCAAAGGTTTCTTTGGTGATAAAGGTGACAAAGTTGCTGAAGGCGAGGTTCAAGAACCCATGAAGGAGCAGACGCCCAGGAAGCCGAAGGATGTCACGATCCCGCTGAAGGTGCCCATCAAGTACACGTCTGTAGCTCCAATGGCTCTCGAAAACAAGCGTGAGGCTCGCACTCGGTTCGTCTGCGACTTCCATGCTGCTTTGGCCTAGCTGTTTACCCGAAAGACAGTCTAAACGATATGGAGACGAAGGAGCTCTCCGCCAGCATGCGCGAGGAGCAGCGCAACGGGCTCGAAGGCTATATCTACCGCACGCGCGACATCCTCGAGGGTAGTCAGGACCATCCGTTCATGCAGTGCTCTCAGGAATCGGAGCGTACCGCGCTCAAGCAGAAGCTCGAGGAGGTCGCAAAATGGTTCCACGACCATCAAGACACCGCCGATACGAAGGATTTCATCGAGAAGCGTTTGTCTATTCAGTATGTCCTTCGGGCCTGCTCGTGCTTCTGACCTGATCATGTGCGCAGGTCCATTGAAAACCCAATTCAGCACCGGTACCAGGAAATCGTAGATTTTCCCGAAGTGCTTAACAACAGCCAAAAGTGGAACTTCCACACCCGAATGTTCCTCACCGAGGCGCGTCAGAATCTGACCGAGGAGGAGAAGACCGGCACACAGGGCAAGTACACGATAGAGGAGCTAAACGAGCTCGAGCAGACCCTAAGAGAACACGAGGCGTGGCTGCACGTGAACGTTGAGAAGCAGAGAACCGTGAAGCACAACGAGGATCCGGCGATCGAGACGAAGGAGATGAAAGAGCGCGCGGACAAGCTCGAGCTGCACTTGAAGCGGCTGGTGCAGAAGAAGCCTCCGCGGAGAAGAGCGACGAGCAGCGCGAGCGACCCGTCCTCAACGGCAGAGCCGAGTGCGACACCGCCGACGCAGGCGGACGGCGGGGAAAAGGTACATCTGCATGAAGAGCTGTGATGAGGAAGACCGGACAACCCAATGTGCATACATTAGAACCACGCTATATCAATGCGCTTTCTAGACGCTGTAGGCGAGTGTGTTTCATTCGACTGAAGTGGTCCGTTTAAGAAGGGAGGGTCTTTTAAGGTGGCACCCATTAACTATACGCTCAAGATTCACGGATTGGTGGTTTCCTTACTGTCTTTTACAAATCTCTTCTGTTCTTCCTCCGGCAGAACCCACATCCCTTCCTCACTCAGCCTCTCGTACAACCTCAGCTCTCCCTTATGCCCTACGACGCTAAGAGGCACAACGCGTCCGACGGTCTGAGCTAGATGTCGCAGTGTGCGCAGCAACTGGCCAAGCTGCCGCAGCCTCTCGGCAAGGCGCGGCTGTGTCTCGAAGACGGTCTTGTCGTCGACGATATGTTTCTCGACCCGTACGACCGCGCCTTGGGTGTGCAGGCCGACGTATAGATGCGGCGTCGCGGACAAGTACATCTGTGGGAGGACAGCTGTCCACCAAACACCGCTGCTGGCCATCTGCAGCGATTTGAGCTCGACGAGTGCATCCTGCGGTACACCGGCGCCAGTGCGGACGACCTTGATGTGCGTGCCGCTGGGCTGGCCGGGTGTGTCGAAGACGGTGGTCGATGCCGAGCTGTCGTCCGGGATAGGGCGGAACGCGTTCTCTGGTGTCTGAACATCGTCCGCGGGGACGCACGCGTCAACTTCATACCGCACGACCGTCTTCATCCCGCAGAAGTCCTGTGACTGCTGTTAGCCTTCACGCGCCTTTACAGGAGCGTAGTGCGGTACGTATTCAACCACCCGATAGTGGCCTATTGCTCCCTCACACCCTGGCGCCACCGCCGTCGCACCCTCCTCAAATGCTTCCCCGACACCACCCACATCTGCTTGCCCGTCCCACGCATCCGCCTCCTCCCAGCGGTTCAGCAGCATACCACGCTCGCCGACCGGCAGGAGGTCTAGCCGGAAGGTGCGCCCGTACGCGGAGCGCGAGAGCCACGCGAGCAGCTTGCGCAATGTGGCACGGTCGACGAGAACATCGATCTCGGGCCAGGCGACGCGCGCGTGCTGGGCGTCGAGGGCCGCGAAGAGCGGCGCAAAGCCAAACGGTCCGCGGGCGTCGTGCGCTCGCCACTTGTCTGTGCTTGGCGCCGCCGATGAAAGCGGGAGTGGAAAAGGCACCGCGCGGTCAGTCCAGATGCGCGGTGAACCTGTGCAAGGGGTGAACACGGTTAAGTGACAAGGCACGGCACGACCTACCGGGGACAAGGACCGTCGGCTCAATGTCATCCGTCCAGCTATAGGAGCCGAGGTGCCGTACGTTTTTAACGAGCACGTCCGCGAAGCCAGGAACGAAAGGGGGATTCGGGGGCCGGAGGTCGCTTAGCACGGCTCCAGATAGTCCGCGTACCATTCTGTTATAAACCGAGTCGCGTGTGGAAGCCATACCGGAGTGCAAGAGTGAGAAAACACTTCGCTGTGGGCTGTGGCTTGCCTCCTTCGCCTTATATTGGCCCACTGTGCCAGAGGTATAGCCCCTGTGGCATGTTTGGACAAGGTATTTGGGTGACAAGGAAAGGGTGTATGTGGCGAGTGCTACGGGTGGCGAGGCAGTCTGGGTCGATTATGAGCGGTGAACGCGAGAAGCCCTACAACATGCGGTCGAACACGAGAACTGCTGTCCTAGCAATGCGGTAGACGTTCGCGAATGCTCTTCTATTGACGAGCTAGAGCGGGCAACCTCGTTCCCGCGTCTGGGTCATTGGAAGCGCGCGAAGCGTATGTCCTGCCCTTAATAACAGGCTAGAAGAATCAGCACAGACTATTATCTATCCATCTTCCAAAATAGTATTGCACAGATTGACCCAATCAGAATGTCCAACGCGAGCGTCCGTGATGCATAAGGTAGTGTCGGAAGTCGTGCTGTGACCGGTGATATGGAGGAAGCAAAGGAAGTCCTGTCGATGAGAGGCAAGCACGCGTGATAATCGTGAGTACGAGGTGTACGGAGAGTATGCGGTGCAGCTGAGCTGCAGCAAGTGGCGCGGCCAGAGGGTGTTGGAGAGGGGGCGGCGGTGGCAAACACGAGAGGCAAGGTAACTATGAGCACGTAGTATCAACCAGCTTATTCTTCGGCTGGCTCGCGCCATAATAAGCCTTGTTCGGGCCCGCTGCCCAGTTCGTCAGATTCGCGTTCGTGTACGCCTCCATATGCCTACCGCTATCCGTCAGCTCACCCTTCTCACTAGTACGCGGATGTAAAACAGAGAGAAACGCACCGGTCGATGTACGCCGTCGTCGGGAAGTCCGCCGGGTCGCACCCGTAATTCGTCTTGCCGGCCGGTTGGTAGACGCGCACCCAGTCGACGAGCATGCTCGTAGGGAACGTGAGGGTCGAGGGGTCGAGGTTGTGTGCGAAGTTCTTCGAAAAACCGAGGTTCATAATGATGTACTGTGCCGATCAGCGTGAGTGATCGACGGGCCGGAACTACCTGAGGAAAGCGGGGTGAAAGCGCACCATTGGCTCCTGTGGCACCGGCCGTGCACTGATCTCCGTCTGGTTATCCGCGCCCATGCCCACGCCCTCGAGCGTCCACACTGCCGTATCGTTCACAATCCAGGTGATGTAGCTGTTGTCTGCCGCCAACCCGGGCGCTGCAATTAAAATTAGCAACATGCCGCCAACACGCCGTCACGCACGCCCAAAAGTTCGACGCACCATACTCGAACCCATAAACACTGAAACAGCCTTTCTCAAGCTCATAACAGTCCTGATCCGTCGTAGAGAGGCCTGATGTCGTCTGCTGCGTCGAGCCTCCGATATACCCATTAAGCGACGTAACACCAGGGTTAGGAATGATGGGGTTTGCGGAGGTGTTCTGCCACTTGTATTCGGCCTGGCGCGAGCGCATCAGCTTAGCAGAGGCGAGCGACGGTTAGGCTTACATTGAACGGCGCCCACTGCGCACTTTGTGACACCTGCCCGAATCCCGCGTTGGCGAGGGCCTCGAAAATGTCGATCTCTGGCGCCGCACGTCCGACGTACGAACCATCCGAACGTTGGGGGCCGGGGTGGTCTTCGCTTGGACAGGTGCATGCGGAGAGGCGTTGGCCGGGGAGCCAGGACTAGCGGCCATCAAGCCAAAGGAAAATCATCACGGGGAGGTTGCGTGGGTGAGATAGACGGAGGTAGTCAGAATATCGCCCTTCCGCTGACGCACCAGAAGGGCTTACCAGCTCCCCGTTCGCCTGAGGGTCGCCGTTCTGCGTTGCCGCGAGCGGCGTCTGCGTACCGGGATACGTTTGGTTGGGAAGTGTGCCGACATCGCAAGCGTCGTAGGTGTATGGCCACTGCAAGTGAGTATGAGCTCCTTTCGCGTTCAAGGCGGTGTAAAGGACAGTAGGACGCACCATGCCGTCTAGCGACGCACCGAAGCCTGCGCGGCCGAGGTTGCCCATCGTCCAGCTGCACGTAAAGCAGTCCCACGTTAGCACAGGCTACAGCACTCCAAGCAGGGTCGCATACACGGCCGGCCAGAGACCTCTGCGTAGCCGCGTCAGCTGCGTGGGAAGTACGGAGAGCAGGATCGCTCACGGCTTAGTGTTTGTGCCAGGCAGCTGGACCGCGACTGCCAGGCCAAAATCAGCAGGCAGCCAACACCCTTCTTGACCGCGACAACAGACCTTCGATCAATCCGCCAGTAAAGCAGAACTTATTCCTACGTGTCTAATGAGCCATAGCAAATGCGTCACCCCGACGCGCCACAGCTCACCATGATTGGATCTGTCCGCTCAAGTCAGCCCGCGCGTTCGAGAACGATGGAGGAGAGCGCACCATGCCGGAGATGTAGGACATATTATGATTATTGATGGGGTCCGCGTTGTCGAGCGTGAGGTGGAGGTAACCGCCCTTCGTGTAGGCTTGTTTTGGGTCGTACCACTCCAGATCATTCTGTTCGCACCGCACCACACGAATTAGCCTCCTGCCAGACCAAATATCAAGAACGCTACCGCAACGCGGAAGCACGCACCGTCCCCCAGTAATGCAGATCCACCGCCTCCCAATACGGGTCGTCGCCGGGCCAGAACGTCCGGCCGTCAACCTCGAACTCATCCGAGAAGACGAGCTGCCATTGGTCTCCGGGCGACTGGAAGCTCCTGCAAGAAGTTCAGTCGGCAGCTCCGGAGCGTATGAGAGAGGCGACACAGACGCCTTAGTGAGCGCAGACTGTGGCGTCGCGGCGTCGATGAGAGGTGGGACGATCGAGAGGAGAGGGACTTGGCCGGTGGCATTCGTGGCGCCGAGGCCGAAGCCGCCTTGAGTCGAGGGACGCCGGCGGGAGTAGAAGGAGTATATCGGAAAGCCTGGCTCCCATCAGCATTTTGCCTTTCCGCACGCGATCTCTCGTACCTGCGCTGAACGCAGCCGTCACCATGAGCATAAGTCAGTACAAACAAGAAGTGTAGCAAGAAAAAGGAGGCATACAAGAGCGTCATCAGTCCCGCCGCCAAGACGAGCAAGAAGCCGATATTCGTCAGCCCGCGCAGGGTGAAGATCGTCCCGCTGTCGTGCTCTCCGCGCTTGTTGTCGGGGTCGGGCGTGTGGAGCGCGTCGTCGGCATCGGGAGGGTCCGAGATGAGCGGGAAGTGGACTGGGTCATGGGCAAAGGCGTCCTAAGAGGTCGACACCATAAGAACAAGCGGGGTGGAAAGGAGAGGGCACGCACTTTACCCGCGAGCGACGGCGCCTGCGCGCTTTACATTAGCGAGGATTTCCTCGACGCGGAATGAAGACACGCACAGGCGACGCACTCCTCTCTGGCACATTAAGTGCAAATGGTCGTTCAGGCGCCTGGGGTAGCGAATCAGGCCCGCGGTCGTACTCGCTCCATCGTTCGTCACTACCCTCTGACGAGTGCGAGACAGACGAGTCACGTCCAGACGGAAAACCATGGCCCGGGAGGAGCGGGGAGGAGGCTGTTGGGGTGGGTGGGGGATGTGGGTAGTGGGACATGCGGCTCGGTTAGTGGGTAGTGTCGATGAAAGTTGTGTGGTCGGAGTCGGGGCCCAGGAGAGCGGGGGGAATAGGAAACGGAGGTGAGTGGCGCAGAGACAGGAGAAAGAGACTGGGAGAAAGAAAAGACAATAAAGAATGGCAGCAGTTGGACGTGCGGAAGAGGTAATGTTGGGAGAGAGTTGAGACGTCTTAACGTGACAATGTTGTCCCTTTCAGCCATGTCCGTCTGCCGCGGGAGGGACACGTCGGACATGGCTGACCGAACCTGCCTCGAGGCACGCTTCTTCCAATTCCGGCGCGTACGCGACGCGTCCTGACGCACGCGGCCGCCGTCTATTTTCGGAGGACATCATGCTATTCCTTCCGAGTTCCGAGTTGCAGCCCCGCCGCGTTGCACCTGTCCCTTCTTGATCGCCGGAAAAGATCGCTACACACATATTTTCAGCGTTCCGAGCATATAGATATTCCAAAGATATTCCTAGTCGTACATCGCTTTCTCCCTGAGTACGACACAGCGCAAGGCGTACCGACGGCTCGCTCACTGCGCCCCCCTGAGAGCCTCCACCAACGCATCCGCGCTCGGGCGAGAGGGTATCGCATCGACGCGCAGGCTTTGTTCGCGCAGGAAGTCCGCCGTCGTGGGGCCAATCGCAGCCAGGCGCGCTCGCGTCTTGCTGGCGTCCTCTGACGTGCTGTCGTCGCCGGGGAGATGGAAGTGACGCCGGAGAACGGGGAGGACGTGCGAGGTGGACGAGGGAGCGAAGCACACTATCCACCATGGCTCCCCGCTCGCTGGCCGTTGAGGATCAGCTCCGAGCACGCACACGGCCCGCAGCACGCACCCTCCTCCTTCATCGTGCCTAAGACGCTCTCCTCAAATGCCCCAAGCTCGACACCATCCGTTCGATAAACCTGCTCCTCCCTGATCTTCAACCGTGCCTCCTTCACGATGTTGGAGAGTGTATCTCGATTCTTATCTCCCGTCAAGTAGAGCAGCGTCGCGCCCGGCGTCTCGTGCTGGTCCGAGACGATGAAGTGCGCGAGGGCCTCGGCGTTACCGGACTGCATGCCGCGAATATTGGAGGGGCAGAGTTGTACGCGGGATGGTGATGGAGAAGGGCCAGAGAGGGAGCGAAGTAGGGAAGCGGTCGCGGGACCAACAGTGTAGAAAGGGATTGCACGCCAGTCGACAGAGCTGCCGACCTCTGCTTTGATCGGTCTTAGCGAGCGTATTCGTACGGACATATAGACGAAAGTTCACCACAGGCGGACAGGATGTCGTCGACCGCCTTGCCCCACGCCTCAGCCGCGCGCGCACTTGTCACGATAACACCGCGTACATCCGGAGGTCGCGATACGATCTGTTTCAGACCGTCGATGTGTAAAGTCGTCTGGAGGACCGGGAGAGAGAAAGGAATGAAAGAGGAGGAGCGCAGAGCGGAATCATAGCGATCGTTCTCTGTCGGTGCGCGGAGGAGGAGGACGGGCGAGGGCATTGCGTCAGTCCATCGAGTCAGGGACGCATGTTGGGCGCGCGGGGTAGCGTCGGTCTTGGGTGACGTCAGCGTCGGCGCGGGATGAGAATTGCGCTCAGTTGTGCGGCCAACAGGCTTGCACTGCATCTCTCGTCATATGAAATCTATCTGTTCGGCACAATTTTCTGAGCTGAGTTTGTCCGTGTCGTAGTTCGATCGATTCATGTGTTATCCTATGGCCGAATCGCGCGTTTTGTCTCCAGGCTGGCGTTCGCTGGCATGTTGGCACCAGAGTTGACGCGCTCGTGGATGGCACCGACATCTATCCATAACCACGACAATCTAGTAAAGGACTGTGGCAAGATGAGCATATTTTATGTAGAGTGCGGACGGTAAAGACCTTGTCCCACGACGGCAACTTGCCAGGTGAAGGACGGCTCAGAGTCAGCTCCGACGCCGCACGCACACGTGATCGCCTACGCGCCGCGTTCGCACGATCACATGCCGAAATGTTGGACTTTGCCCTGCCAACGAACTGGCCGGCCTCGTTCCCTCACTGACGACGTTGCATGTTCTGACCTAGACCTCTCGGCCGGCCCCCTCCTCCAAGTCTTCAAGAACAGCAAAACAACCACCTATGTGGGGCAAAATCACGAGTGCATTCGGCAGCACGAGTCGTCGACACGACGACGACCGCACCGAGGTCCTCCCGTCCATCCTAGAGAAGCATCCAAATCTTTCCGTCTTCCATGAGGCCGAAGAGGATATGAAAGATTTTCCCCTCCCCATACCTCCCACACACGACACAGCAGCTCAGGCGCAGCAGGAGCCCTCCAAGCCACCGGTGTCTCCCAGCCCACCACCATCGCCTTCAAAGAAGAAGAGCATGCTCAAGCGCCTCTCTGTACGTGGGCTCCGTCCGGAGACGCCGGACGGTCAGGCGCCGTCTGTAGCGAAGAAGGTCAAGTCACATTTAGGTCTCATTACAAAACGTGAGTATTGTCGCTACACGCTGGTTATGTCGGCGGTTTGTGTCGATTGAGCCGAACTTCGTGTTTGTACGCGTCCCTATCTACACCTGTCTCTATCTCTTTCTTCTGGGAGCACGGCGTTCATTGCCAATCTCCTCGTGCTGTACGACTTGCATGCCAACTTAGCATTCTAGTCCCTCACCCTTTCCATCCACGCACGGCCGCTGATCCACCTCCACAGAAACTTCTCAAATCTCCATCTCTTCTAGCCATGACACGCAATCCGTCCGGATGTCAACTGACACGCGCCCGTCCATTGACTCCGTTTGCACGCCCACGACGCCCCTCGATGCTCGCTTCGGCGGTGGTTCTCTCCGCTCCATTCTCCGCGATCGCAACACGCCGGCGACAGGCCAGAACGTCCGCTTCTTCTCGCGGGACGCCTACAAGGTCATCTCGCCAGATGCATCAGGAGCTTCGCAGAGCGAGGACGGCCATGACAATGCGCTCATGCCGAAGCTCTCTCTGAGCAAGCCACGCGCCCATCGACCGCCGCTAGCGCAGGACCTCTTCGCGCCGCCCACCACATCCACCCCGGCACAAAAATCCAACTCGTCGCCGCCCATGTCGCCTTCGACTTCTCAGCCAACCTTCGCCAGGCTCCAGGGCGGCATGACGCCCCTCCCGCCCCCAGAGATATCCAACATCTTCGACCTGTCGGGCGGGCGCGAGCTCCCGCCCATCCCCGGCACCGGCATGGGTTTGCTCGACGACGCTGTCGAAGTCTCGTTCTCGACGGACGGCGACTCCTCGCGCGATAGCGGCTTCTCCAATGCGTCTTCCGTCCCGTCTGCATCGTCCGCGCCGTCGCGTATGGTGTCCTCGGATGCGCAGCAGGTCGTTGCGCCTGCACCCTCACACGATCGTGCACACTCCTTCTCCTTCGGTCAGACTGTCTTCCGCGCGCCTGCGCCAACGCTACCGACGCCCGAAGACACGTCCCGACTGTCTGCGTCCGCGCTTGGTGACGCGTACCCTGGGCGCCCGCCGTCGCGCAACCGTGCCATGTCTGACAGCGCGTTTGCCGCGCTGCTGCGAGCCGCGACGCCGACGCAACGCGCGCCGGAGGCGGACATCCGCGACGTGTCGAGTACGTCACTCGTCCTGCACGATAAGCCGTCGAAAAAGCGCACTAAGGAGCGCGAGCCCGCCGACCCGTTCAGTGCGAATGCAACGACGTACTACACCCCCGGCACGATGCTCCCGCCGACGCCGCCGAACCCGACGCACGCGCGCAAGGCATCACGTGAGGAGGACGAGCTCTGGTCCCTCCGTACACAGCTTGCACTTCAGTCCGACCTAGTCGCGCAGTACGAGGTCGACTTGCGCGCGCGCGATGCCCTGGTATCCTCGCTCACGCTCGCCAAAGAGACATTAGAAAAGGAGGAGAACAAACGGCGGTCGGCGGTCCGGGCGTGGAAGAAGAAGGTTGCCGAGATGGAGAGGGTGGTGAGAGGACTAGAAGACGAGATAGCGGGCTCACGGCAGGAGAGTTTCGATCGGAGCATCATGGACGAGGCGTCCGACGCTGCGCTGCGTGCTCTGCACGCACGTAAAGCTGAGCTCGAGCGCTCGCTCGAGGGCCGCGATGCCGAACTGTCATCACTCCGGGGCAAGCTGGAGGAGAAGGAGAAGAAGATTGAAGAGCAGGAAAGGGAGGTGAAGGAGAAGGATGAAGGGGAGCGAAGGCTGCGGGAGGGTATACGCGCAGCGCAGGAGCAAATCGAGGCAATGAACGCACCCTCGCGCCGGGCGTCCGCCGCCAGCTCTGAGGGCTCTCCGGCCGTCGGTGAATCCGCCGAAGACATGCAGAGCTTCTTACAGATGCAGCTCGAGCAAGCGCGCGTTACGCTACTTGGCCGTGAAGATGAGCTGGCAAGGCGGGACGAGGAGCTTGCACGCCGCGAAGAGGAGGTCGCCGCGCTCAAGAATGACCTAGCGCATCGTGACGAGCAGCTGGCTGAACGCGAGGAGGAGCTCGCACACCGCTCCGAGGAGCTCAGCCAGCGCACCGACGAGCTCGCACGGTGTACAGCCGAAATCGACTCCCTCAAATCCGACCTCGCCCAGCGCACCGATGAGCTGAAGACTCTCCATGCAGAGCTCGAGGTCCAATGGCGCGGCACCGAGCAGGCCGGCGAACGCATGGCGGCTGATCGTGCCGAACGAAATACCCTCCAAACTGCGCTCGTCGAGCTTGAGCAGAAACTCGAGGTTGCAGAGGGCGCTCGGGTAGCGTTGGAGGAGGAGCGAGCAGCCAGCGATGAAGAGCGTGAGGAGGTCTGTTTTCTCTTGGAAGTCTATGGAGAAGCAAGTGCTGACGAGTTGATAGCTCGAGCGGCATCTCCACGAGGAACAGGAGAATGTCGACGGCCTAACGCAAGCGCTCCAAGAACGCGAAGAGGCGCTAAACGCACTCGAAGCCGAGCTTACCTACGCCAAGTCGAATGCCCAGCGCGTCGAGGGTATCGTCGAGCAACGTAACTCGGAGATTGACGATCTCGCTCAGCGCGTCGTTGCCTCGGAAGATGACGCAGAAGCCCTCCGCGAGGAGCTCACGCGCGTACGCCGCGAGTCCGAGCGCGCAGCTGATGAGCAACGCCGCACGATCGCGGAGCTCACACAGCGCGACAGCGCGGCGCGTGAGCAAACCGCGGACGCGATTCGCGAGAAGGCGCAGGCGGACGTCGCGAAGGGCATCGCGGATGAGCGCGTGAAGGGGCTCGAAGCCGACGTTGAGCGACTGAGGAAGCAGGTGCACGGCTTGCAGCAGGAGAGCGCGAACAAGGAAGTGCGCATCACAGCACTCACGAAAGAGCGCGAGCAACTCGCCGAGGACGTCTACGGGCTCAACACGGCGCTGGACGCGAAACAACAAGAGCTCGAGCTCGTGAGTGTCCTATTTCCCTCCCTCTGAGCTGTACTGATGGACTTCGGTGGTAGATCAAGCGCAAGAAAGAGGTTAAAGCAGTAACCGCAGCCGCCATCTCCGCCCCGCGCGCCTCTCTCGTCTCTCACCGTCGTGATTCCTCAGTCCCCCTCACAAACGCGACGGCGACACCCTCGCGTCCTTCGTCCCGCCTCTCTGACGGCAGCACCGACTCCAAATCGAGCAGCACCAAGCCCGCTCTCGCCCCTCGTGTCTCCACGCTCGGCAAGTCCGTGCGCGCGAACGGCCCTCTCAGTGCGAGCACGGCGACGCCGAAAGGTCCGATGGGCCCGCCGCCAGTGACGAAGCCCCGTCAGAGCATCGCGACGCCGACACCAGCCAGCCACTCCCGCATACCGTCCACGACGCTCTCGCGCTCGACCATCAAGCCCGCTTCGTCGTTGGCCCAGTCTGCATCCGCGAGGTCGCTAGCACAGTCAACCGCAACACCGCCGACGGTGCGCAGGACATCGAGCGCGAGTGCGGCCGCGGTGAGCGCGCGTGCGAAGAGCCCTCCGGTCAGTACGCCCGTCCGCGCGAACGTCCCCCTCGCGCCGGCGCTGAGCGAGCGCGACGAAAAGGAGAACGTGGCCGTGCCGGCGTAGTCGGCACCCGCCGCAGCCTGCAAGGGACCCGGCGGCAGCCTGGACGCCGCACACTCGCTATCGCTCGCTTTCGCCCTCGCCCTTGTCTTCGTCTTCGCCTTCGCTATGCTTTGCCGCCTCACCTCGTCTCACACACGCCTCACTCGCCCGAGATCCGCCGTACCCGCCTGCTATGCACTCCACTTCATTCGACTTCAAACGGCCCCGATTTTCACGTATTTTGGCAGGACGCCCCCGGTTCTGCGCTCTCCTTTTTGATCACGCTAGACCTCGCGCGCTCTTTCGCCTGTATGGATTCTTGAACCGGTTCGTGTCGCAGCTGCCGCCTCTCCTTGCATGGCTCCCGCTTCGGACTCGCCCCATCTGCCCCTCTCGCCGTCCCATCGTCGTACGCCGTAGCACGCCCCTCTGCGCATCTCCGTCCATCTGACTCCGTATCCTTATCCGTGTCCCATCTACCCCAATCCTGTATTTTACGATCTTCCCTCCATCTTGGACTATATATACCTCCTTCTTGGCCCGATCTACTAACGCTTTCTCCCGCTTACCTATGCCTGTCTGTCACTATGCCCTTTACGCCCCCTGTACGATATCCACGCACGCACATACGCACGCCTCTACGCATATAACGCCGAAATGGGATCTTCCGCCTGCGACCTTGCGAGACGGTCGAAATCACGAACGAAGCACCGCGTTTAAAATGGTATAGATACAAGGAGGGTGCATGTGATCCAGGCCGAGGAAGGAAGTTTGTACAGACGAGATCCAGCGAGAGACTGAGAGTAAGGTAGACATCCAGTAAAAGACGAGAGTGAGAAAGAGATCTACGGCGGCTCGCTTGCGCCGACCCGGAACGCGCCTTACAACCGTGTGTGCATCAAACCGACACCAGCCCGCCAACCAAGCACACCGCGGCCGAACGCCTCCTCGAGACCCTCGCGGAGCGTGCGCACGAACGCAAACTCCATCGCCTCGCGGACGTCCTCGGGCACGTCGTGCATGACATCCTGCGCCGCGTCAGCCGCAGCACAGCGAGGTAAAAAAAAAAACAGGGAGGGCAGGGCAGACGCACTTTGCGGTTCGCGTGCGGGAGGATGACTTTCCGGATGCCGGCGCGGTGTGCGCCGAGCACCTTCTCCTTTATGCCGCCGACGGGCGTCACGCGGCCGCGGAGCGTGATCTGTCGTCGGGCGCGTGAGTGCGGGGAGAGACGGAGAAAGGTCAGGCAAGAGCGGTACCTCGCCGGTCATCGCGACGTCCGCGGGTACGCACGCGCCCGTCAAGAGCGACACGAACGCGCACGTCTAGATTCGATTTGATGGCGTCGTCAGCGCGCACGACCCCGACGGATGATAAAGAACGCACGATCGCGACGCCGGCGCTTGGGCCGTCTTTCTTCTGCGCGCCGGCGGGCAGGTGGAGGTGCACGTCGATCTCGCGAACCGCGAGCGGGTCGTGCGAGGGCGAAGAGGTGATGCCGAGGTCGTAGGCGTGCGTCTTGACCCAGCTGAGCGCGAGCTCGCCGGATTCCTTGATAACCTGCGCGACGAAAGGTTTTTAAAAAAATAGAAAGAGAGAATGGATGGAGCGGAGGGAGGAAGAGCCGACGTACATCACCGAGACTGCCCGTCAACCTGACCGCTCCGCCCGCACCCCCGCGCGGCACGGCGATCGTCTCGACGGGCATGACCTCGCCCTCGCCCATCCCAGTTACGACGAGACCGTATACGACGCCACGGCGGGCCTCGCGCTCGCGCTCGTCGGGGTCCCAGCGCGCGACGCCGAGGATCGCCTCGAGATCGTCGACGAGAACGCGCGGGTTGTACGGTTTGCGCGCGGCTGCGAGCGCGTCGGTGGGCGGCGCGGGCGCGTCGGTGGGCCGTGCGGGCGCGTCGGTGGGCCGTGCGGGCGCGGCGGCGGTAGGCGTAGCGAGTGCGTCAACGGGCGTGACGAGCGCGTCTGAAGGCGCCGCAACGACTCCGGGGCCGTCGCCACTCTCAGCCCACTCGACCGCCTTAAATCTCACAACGCCCGCGACGGCCCTCTCGAGCCCCCGCACGCCCGCCTCGCGCGTATACCTTACGAACCAACCGCGCGTCAACCAAAGACGAAAAACAAAGGGAAGGGAAAGGAAGGGAAGGGGAGGGGAGGGAAGGGAAGATGGCAGGCGGTACCTGTGCACGAGCTCCTGCAGAACGTCGTCGGAGAGATGGAGACGGTCGTGGGGCAACCCATTACGAGCGAGCAACTTCGGGAGCAAAAATCTGCGCGCGATGTGCGTTTTCTCGTGCGAGGTGTAGCCTGCGGTGCGGTGCGGCGAGCGGCGTGAGTGGCAGAGGGAAAGAGGGACTCGGCGCACCGCTGAGCTGTACGATTTCGCAGCGGTCGAGGAGCGGCGGCGCGATGGTGTCGAGCGAGTTTGCGGTGCAGATGAAGAGGATTTGGCTGAGGTCGACGGGGAAATTGATATAGTGGTCCTATAACACACACACACACACACCCATCAGCCTCCTCCGCACTCGCACTCGCACTCGCGCCGACATACCGTGAACGTGTGGTTCTGCTCCGGATCCAGCACCTCGAGCAGCGCCGCCGCAGGATCGCCCTGAAAATTACCATGCCCGACCTTATCCACCTCATCTCTTCACAGCACACTCATCAGCGCCTCCCTCCTCAAAAAAAAAAAAAAAAACAGCGGGGAACACGCACAACAGCACAACGGGATCGACGCGCCCCGCGCGGCGGAGCGCCTGCACGATTGCGCCGGGGCCCGCAGCGACGTACGTGCGGCGATGCCCGCGTATCTCGCCCTCATCGCGGACGCCGCCGAGCGCAATCCGCTCGAAAGGCCTTCCGAGCGCGCGCGCGATCGAGGCGCCGAGCGACGTTTTGCCGGTCCCGGGCGGACCGATGAATCTTTTGCGGCAAAGGCAATAGGAACAGTCTGAGTTTTTGGCGCGCGGACGGGACGGGACGGGACGGACGTACAGAAGGATCGGGCCTTTTGCGGTGCGCTGTTTTTGTGGGGGCGGCGTGAGCGCGTCCGCCTGCGTCTCGAGGAGTCTGACGACCGCGAGATACTCAATCAACCGACGCTTGACGCGCTCGAGACCGTAATGGTCCTCGTCGAGCTGAGCGCGGGCGCGCGCGAGGAACTGTGGGGTCGGGAGGGACGCGTGGGGCGGGGGCGGGGGCGGCGCGGATGCGGGCCAGGGGAGCGAAGTGAGCCAGTCGAGCTGCGGGCGGATGAATTCAGCGGGCGGCGGATAGGATGGGATGGAGGGACGAACGTATGTGCGTATGACGCCCCACTCTGCGCTGGCGCTCGGGATGCGCTTGAGCCGCTTCCACTCGTTCGCGGCGACGCGGCGCTCCTCGGTGCCCTGCGCGAGCCGCTCGATCTTCTTCCTGAGCTCCTGCATCCCATCGGGATCGGACTCGTCCGCGGGGGCATCGAGGTCGGCTGTCGTCGATCGATGAGGCCGAAAGGGGTTATCAGACGCGCGGAATCGACGCACCGCTGCCGGAGGACGCGTTGGCGTCGGCGGATTTCTGGAGAGCCTCGAGCTCGGCGCGGACGGCGGCGAGCTGCTGGCGGAGGAAGTGTTCTCGCTGCTGTCTGTTGAGGGAGGAGGTCATGCTCTGTGCGATGCCGAGGGTGGTGCTGTGCTTGACGAGGAGGGCGGTGACGTGTGCGAGGAGGGCGTTGGGCTCGAGGGTGAGCATGTCTGTCCAGGTTAGGACGGGCGAGGCTCGGCGGGGGGACACGCACGCAGCTTGTCGTTGTACTCTACGCCGAGCATGGCGACGAGGGCGTCCGCGACGCCGGGGGCGCGGGCGTCGTCGGCATTCTCGACGAGGGTGGCGAGGCGGGCCCAGGCGTCGCGGCGGCGCTGGCCCTGTGCGCCGTCGTGGGCGAGACGGTCGAGGAGCTTGAGGGCGGCGGCCTTGAAGGCGTGCACGGTCTCGGGCGCGGGCGGGGTGTCGGCGAGGGCGGAGACGCGGAGACGGCGGACGGAGTGTCCGGCCACGGCCGGATGCTTGTCGTCGGGGGCGGGAGGGTGGAGGCGGATGCGTGCCTCGGCGCGGAGGGTGAGGACGAAGGACTGGGGCGCTCTGGCCGAGGCGCGGACGAGCTGGGTGGCGCGGGCGCTGACGCCGTGGGTGTGCAGGCGGGGCGACGGGCCGGGGGCACCATCGGGGGCAGGGACGAGCGGGACGGCGGCGAGGCGCGGGTGCGGGTCCTTCGGGTCGAGGGTGCTGGCAAGGGCGTCGACTGCGGCGCGGTCGAGCGGCAGGGCCAGCGACGCGCCCGGCAGCAACACCGCGGGGTACGGCAGGCCGACGACGGCCAGCGAGGCGGGGACGGCCATGGCAGCAGCGAGGGGTCCAGCTGCGCGATCCGGGCCTTAAGACGCGGCGTCTATTCATGTGATTGCATTATACGTGTACTACGAGAAGAAGTAGAGCGAGTCCCGGATCTTGCGCACGTCGAACTCGCCTTTCTGCGGCAGCCGCGGGAGCAGGTCCACCAGCTTCACAAACCGGCCCTCCAGCTGCCTGCTCGCCTCCGCCAGCTCCGCCGCGCTCATCTTCGGCCCCTTCCGCGCCGCCGCCCCGCCCCGCCCCAGCGTCGCCCGCCGCAGCAGCCGCCGCAGCTCCTCCCCGTGCTCCGTGCTCAGGGCCTCCGCGCTCTCCGCCCCCGCCGACTCCTCCAGCCCCTCGTCGTCCTCCGCCTCCTCCATCTCCTCAACCTCCTCCGCATCCTCGACCTCCTCCTCCGCCGTCTCCGCCTTCGTCCGCCTCGACACCTCCGTCAGCTCCTTCAGATCGATCCTGCTCTCCTCATCCGCCTCCAGCGCCTCCACCGTCCCGTCCGGCGCCTCCATCATCATCTCCGCCGCCTCCCCGCTCAGCACCCCCAGACTCTTCAGCACGCTCGCCGTCCTCATGCTCACCACCGGCACCCGGTGCTCCCGGTAACGCTCCCGGAACTCCTTCTCCAGCAGCGCCAGCACGTCCGTCGAGTGCAGCCGGATGAACGTCTCCCGGATGATGTCCGACATCGGGTCGATGTCGCACGCGTGCGTCCAGTACGAGTCGTGCACCGCCGCGAACGTCATCCCCGCGTCCTGGCACGCCAGCGCCGTCATCAGCATGTGCGTCGCGTCCAGCGAGTGTATAAAGTTCGGCGGGAACGCCGACGCCTGCTTCTGCGAGTTCACTGCGTCGTCCGCCCGCCGTCAGCCGAGATCCTCGCAGCAGCACAACACGCCAAAGCCCACCTTCCGCCGGCACGTTCGGGTCCGAGATGAACACCGACTGCAGCTGCGTCTGGATCTGCTTCCTCTTCACCTTCCTGTACGGCTGCGCCACCGGCAGCCCCATCAGCGTCGTCCAGATCACCGCCCCCATCTGCTCCTTCCGCACCCGGCTCGTCACCCCCCGCTTCTTCACGTGCCTCCACGTCCCCTTCGGGCCCTCCATCTTCATCGCGTGCTGCACCCGGTCCGCCGGAATCGACTTGGCGATCATCCGCGCCGACAGCGTCAGCCAGTTCATAATCTCGTTCGCACCCTTGAACAGGTCCCCGATGCACCGCAGCACCTGCCGAGCCAGGTACGCCGACGCCAGGTACACGTCCTCCGCCGGCACGTCCCCGCGGTCGCGCAGCTGCTTCTCGATCTGCTCGCGCGCGCCGACGAACGTGACGCCGTAGACGGTCGTCATCACCTGCGCCGCGCGCACCCCGTCAGCACCCCAAACCCAAACCCGCTCGGAAAGACGCACCGTCTGCTTCACGACCTTCCTCGCGACCTTGCCCGCCAAGATCTCCGCAAAGTGCCTGTCCTTCGCATGCTCGCTCTGCAGGTCCTCGTCGATCCGCTTCTCCACCATGTCCGCAACGTACGTGTACACGTCGCTCGGCCGCTCCGCGACGTCCAGGTTCACCTGCGCCGCGCCCCGGCTGTCGCCGCCGAGCGCCGCGTAGTGCTGCAGACCGTTGCACGTCCCGTCCTGGTGCACCGGCAACGGACACTCGTACGCGAGCGGATCCGCCGAATCGAGCGCGTTCACGAGCTGCATGCACGTCGACAGGCACTGCCACGGATCGTCCGCCTTCATCCACCAGCCCCGTCCCTCGAGCGGCTTCTTCGCCGAATCCCGGATCTCGTCGATCCGCGCGTCGACGAACGCGACGCGCTCGTCGAACGTCGCCTTGTCGTACCCGTACAGGTTCGCAAGGTGGATCTTCAGCCACCGCAGCCCCCGCGCGCCGAGCGGCTTGCCTTCTGCGAACAGGAGCAGCCCGCGCGAGAGGTCGTTCCCGATGTGGTTCAGGTGCGGGGGAAGCGGGTACGCGCGCCCGCGGAAGTCGAGGTTGTGAGGGAGGTAAAACACATCGTTCAAGAACTGTCCACCGGAATTCAATCCCCTCGCCCCACGTAAAAAGTAAAAAGACGGGAACTCACCGCGCGCGCGATCTCGATCTTATAGTTCACGCTGCACCTCTCCGAGTGGTTCGCCGCCTTGTCCTGCGTCCACTTTTTCATCCTCGTGATCCACATCGCCTTGGCCGCGGGATCGTACTCCATCTCCGCCAGCTTCTCCGGCTCGGGCACCTCGAACTGTGCCGGAGGGATCTTGCCCAGCCGCTGGCCCGAGTTCCACACCCTGAGCACGACCTCGAACACGTCCCGGTTGATCCGCCACGGCGTCGCGCCGAGCGCGTCGAGCCCCGCGAAGATGTGGTCCATCTTGTTCTCCGAGATGGCTTTCTTCAGCAGCTCCTTCTGCTCGACGCTGTCTTTGAAGCGCATCACGTGGGCTTCGCGCCAGCAAGTCAGCGTACATCCACTTGACCGAGGACACACTCACAGGGTATGGTGAGGTACCCGCCGCTGTTCCAGTTCACCCAGGGCGCGGGCGGGACGAGCATCGGCAGGTGTCGCGGATGGAGCGTGTCGCGCAGATTGTCGCGCGCGATCGCCTCAGAGATGTCCGACGCGACGCGGACCGTCCCGAGCTTGCACCCGCGGAAGTACTCGTACGAATGGCTGAACGCCGGGTGTTCCTCCTCGTACCACTTCCCCGTCCGCTCGTTCTTCGCCCTGCGCATCACCGTCGCGACCTCTATCAGACGATACACGAGGAACGCGCCGACGCGCACACGGATGTGTTGCGACCACTCGGTCGCCCACTCCTCCGCATCCTCCATCATCATCCGCGCCGCGATCCGCCGCTGGTGCAGCTCCTGCAGGCTCCCGGGCCCAACCTCGCCTCGTCGGCGCGGGTCAACGTTGACGGAGATCCCGTGCTTGCGGCTGAGCTCCGCCTTGTATTCCAGCTCGATCGCCTTCCCGACGCTGACGAGCGCGCGCGCCGTCTTCATCCCGTCCGTCACGCCGCCGGAGCCGTGGAGGCGGATGATCTCGAGGATCGTGATGAGCGAGAGCTTCTCGACCTTGAGCAGCTCGAGAAACGGCGCGACGCGCCCACGCTGGTCCGGGAGCCCGCGCACCGACCGATTCTCCTCGCGCCGGACTTTGCGGATGTCCTGCTTGAGCCGCTCGACGAGCTTCTGGTGCCAGTCCCAGATCCACGATTGCAGGTTGTGGTCCTTCACGTCCGGCGCCATGCCGAGCCGCTCAATTTGCTCCGCGACCCTCTTCAGCCGCTCTGACGCGATGTCGAGCACCGAGCGCTCGAGCAGGTACTGACGCGCGAGCTGGTCCGACGGCAGCATGCGGCGGAAGTACGACGCGCCCTCGAGGTGGTCGCGCAGAACCTTGAGGTTGAACGGGACCTCCTGCACTTCCGTTTCCTGCGGGGCCGGATTCAGCACCGGCAGGAACGAACGAACGAACAAAGTCACGCGACACACCTTGTTCTCGACCATGACAGGTATGACGGGCTCGACCGCGTCGAGCGCATCAGGCTGGAGGTGCCGGCCGAGCTGCTGCGCACGCGCGAGCGTCAGCGCGATCTCGCGGAAAGTCGTCCTGTCTTCGACGTCTGGGTACGTCGTTGCGCGGATGAGCGCACGGACCATGTCGCCCGCGATCTCGTCGGAGGGGACGGAGCGGTCGGTGATGACTTCCGTTGGGTCGACGCCATACTTGACGATGTTCTCGAGGATGGTGACATTGAATGGCTTGGTCGGTGCAGTGCTACTGCTGCTGCTGCTGGCACCCTCCTCTGCCAGTTCCTCGTCGGGGTGACCCTGCGTGACGTACACGCGCAGCGCCAGCGCAAACGTCGACGCGTTGGGGATGACGTTGGGCAGCTGACCGGTCAAGGCGAGGTTGTAGTAGTCGTAGAAGTCGTCGACCCAAATGGCAGCCTTCAGAGGCTCGCGCTCGACCATGTCCGCGCAGGCAGCGAGGACCTTGTTGATGACGTGCTTGTCAAAGTGGGGGTCGTCCGTGTGCTCTTCGCGCAGGTCCTCGAAGATGCTGAGCGCACGGCGCACATCGTAGCAGTTGTGTAGGCACGCGTTCATGACGGCGAGCAAGTCGGTAAAGCCGGTGTCGGGGAAGTATTGGTCGTTCGGCTGCCGGCGGTCCTCCGGTAGTGGGGTGGGCATGAAGGTGTAGGCCGCAGGCTGAACATTGTAGACATGAGAGGTGGCAGAGCGAGGAGGAGCATGTGCAAGGGCGGCCTGAGCACCGGCCGGTTTTGAAGGGGTAGAATAACGAGCAGGCCGGGGGAGACGGGAAGCTGGAGCGACAGCGGCGGATGCTTGCTTCGAGTGCGATAGCAAAGTCGACTCGAGATTTTTATGCGCCGTGCGACGACTGAGAGGAATCATCACGCGCTCGGGGACGCCGGCAGCGACGAGTCTTGCGTTGCTGGCACGGCAGTACTGTGCACGTCGGCAACGCGTCTAAATGGAAAGCAGAGGGAAGGTAGAAAGATTCGCGCTGGCACATGCCCCTTTTTGGCGCGCACGACGAAAATCAGCCTTCCCACGCAACGCAGTCTTACTTGACGGCCTTTTCCCTCGTCACAACCTGCTAATGCATCTATTTCATAGCTCCTGCATTCTCGAGATGCTTCCCAAGTATTCTTCCTCAATCAGGAAATTGCTAGCCTCAAGGTAATCCCATGCACACGCGCCTCAACACGTTGCGTACAACGTGCTCATCCCAACCTACGTGCCGGGAGCTACTGTGTGCGCAAGGGTGCAAGACGTAGGAGACGTGTCGTCTTGACAAATAAGCGAACCGCCGTGAGCCTGAGAGGTCTACACATCCACACACTATACCTCGCTCGCTGCCATCACACAGAAGAGAGCACCCAACACATCCAATTCTATTCCCCTCTCTAGTCCACGCGCCCAGTAGCAGCCAAACACTCAATGATGCCCATGGTGCTCCTCCACAACATCTGCCTCGAGGAACTGCAGGAACTCCTCCGCGCCCGCGCCAAGGACGCCCTCAGCCTTGGCACCCTCCGCCGGCGCACGCACAGGGTCCGCTACGTCGTACGCTGCGAGCTCGGCGGCAAGATCTGCCGGAAGAGTGGGCGGCTTGGGAGCCGCAGGCGTAGAGAAGGACTTGACAACACCGACGTGGGCATCCTTGGCCTGCACACGGACACAGCGCATTTGAGTGACTAGCGGAAAGAGCAAATGATGGAACACACAACGACGGGAGCCTTGTATGCCTTGAGCTCCTTGATGTAGAAATCCTGGACGAGGTCTAAATACGAAAGCGCCATCAGCATCCCATGCCTATGAACAGCGGGTCGCCGAGAGCGACGCACCACGACGCGCAGGGGCGCTCGTCGCAAATCCGCGTGTGCATGAGACGGTGCGAGCCTACAAAACGCGTCAGAGGGAGGTGGGGACATGTGAAGAGAACACGCACGGCCTGGCGGAGGATAGTCGACGACATGGTTTTGGTTGAAGTGGAAGAAGCGTTCTGCGCGTCTCCGGCCGCGCCGCGACGCCGGCGTTTCGCTCCCGTACGCCACACACTTCCCGCCGCCCGCGTTCTGCCTCTTTCTCTTCTAGCTTAGGGGGTAAATTTATGCTGTGAATCCCCTGAAGAATTTTGAGCGCGCTGCGGCCGATGGTCAAGCGACTTTGGATGAAAGTCCAGAGCGCATGCCGGGTGCGACCGGGACCTGGCCGGGACCACGCGTCATGCGCCGAGCGGACTGCCCATAAACAACACCGTCCGCGCGCCGCCTCTCCCTTCTAACACAACCTTGACATCCTCACAAAGCAGTTGAACACAATGCTCTCCCGCACCATCCCCCGCCGTGTCAACGCCCTCGCGCTCACTGCTCGCCGCGCCTACACCGTCGGTCGCACTGAGGGCAGCGTCGCCGAGTCTAAGGGCTTCAGGTTCGTTCGGTTCATCTGACCATCCGCCTTTCCTAACATATGTCGTCTTTCAGCAAGAAGGAGAAGGCCGTCGAAGGTTAGGCTTATACATACTCTCTAGGCCCGTGTCCAAACGTTGACGTCGCCACAGACCAGTACGCGCGCAAGCACGAGCAGGAGCAGCTCGCTAAGCTGCGCAAGGAGGTATGTTGCTTTTCTCCACCTGTCGTCTCCCGATGTCCCTCATCCACATCCATAGATTGAGAAGAAGAAGGCTGAGCTCGTACGTCTTGCTCCTCTCTCGCACGCTCACTCTGACCAACCGCATCCAGGCCTCCCTCGAGCAGCAGGCCGCTGAGACCAGCTCCAAGTCCTCATGATTTCTGATCACCATCTCCAAGCCGCCTGGCCATCCGCGTATGTACGCCGTTGCTCTGTTCCATCCACGCCGTGGAATGATGTTGATGAAAAGGACAGCCGCCATCCCAGACCTTGGAATGCTCCCCAATGTACATTAGTGCATATGTCCAATTGAAGCGCTCTTGACCGTCGCCCTTTCCATCTCGAGTGCCTTTGTTCTGTTTCGAACTGCGTGCGACGTAACTCTGTGCGATTGAAGACAGCTATCATAGCACTTGTTTCGCGATTCACATGTCTACAGTCCCGCCACGCTTTGTTCGTCGTTACGCGTCGAGGCTAGTCAAAAGAGTGGCCGAAGCCTTTGCTACTTCCGGACGCCCGGTCTCTATCTATGAGCCTACACTGGCAGCTGCCTTAATCCGATCCTAAACAAGTAATATCCCATAGGCGCAACGGCATCGATACACGCCGCTTCGCAACCCCCCAGGGCTTATCACACCGAGGTGGCCCCTGCTGTACACTTGATCATGTTCATATGATATATTTTCGGCTATGTGCAGTATTGTAACCTGTAGAGTACAATACATTCCATCGAGGCAGGTAAGTATGCTACAAGAAACACTATGAACGACTCGTCCACGGGACGATATTAGTAACAGAACCAGACCGAGCAGGCTACATAGAAAAACAACAAAATGCTACCCAGGCAGCTATGCAAGCACGTCACGGAAACAAATGTGGTCAAGCCGGTTGGAACGAACTATTAATGATGAAAACGCGCGACCAGGCACGTGAGGCAGAGGACTAGCTAGCGTCGACCTAGCGGCGACCAAATAATGGTTAAAAATACAGTCGTGGGTCTGAGCAGATTAAAAGTCGGGAGATCAGAGACGGATGCGGACGTTGCTGGCTCGCAGCTTGAAGGTCATACTTCGCTGAAGTCGTGACGTGAGAGAGGTCGTGTCTTGGGTTGCAGTGCCGAACCGGAACCGACGGCAGGGAGGAAGAGGCGACGAGCTTAGAGAGGGAAGACAACCCCGCGGACAGCGGCGATCCATGCTGCGTCCGCAGACGGGTATTCCCAGCTCATGACGCCCGCATTCCAGCCCTTCGCCTGGGCCTGAGCGACGCAGATCGCGAGTTCAGCCGTGGACAGGAAGCCGTTTGAGGCGTCAGAAGATTTCCCGGGTTTGCCGATGACAATCTTGTTGAGGTCGACGCCGGCAGCGGCGATCTGGAAGACAGAGGTGCCGGGGAAAGAAGAGCCCGCATTGGTGAGGAGACCTGAGCAGTCGGTGTACATTCCAGAGCCCTGATTGTAGAACTGGACATTGTACTGTGTACGACAAATGAACGAGGGATTCACGTAAGATCGGCAAACGAGCACGTACCCAGTCAATCATCGAGCCGACTGCCTGGTCAACGGTGAGGTAACCACCCTGGTAATTGTCCTTGGTAAACCAGGGTGCGACGGCTGCGAAAAAAAAAAACAAGAATTGTTGCTTAATGCCACTATCGAACTGAGACAGGGCGTCAAACGTACGCGCATGCGAAATCGTGTACTGTCCCGCGGGCAGTCCCTGACGCAGCGTCTTCGTGAACGTCTCGAGCCACTGGATGGCCTGCCCCGGCTGTGCGTCGAATGCAGTAAAGTCTTCATAGTCGACATCAATGCCGTCGAGACCGTACGTCTTCACCCAAGCCGCCATGGTCTTCGCGGTGCTCGCTGCGTCAGTGCCGGAGGTGGTCGGCGACTCCGTTTCACCGAACGCGGAGACGATGACCTTGATTCCAGCGTCATGGTACGCCTTGAGTGCGGACGCACGCTCAGACGACGAGAGCTTGGTCCACTGGAGAGCCTGGTCTGCCGGTCCTGAAGCGAGGAGGAAGGACAGAGCGCTGTTAAAACATAATCGATCAGCATCAACGAGGCGTCGAACGATTTTAAAAATGGAAACTACGGGAACGGAAGGTGGAGAGAAAGGACACGTACAGAACATTGAAACCCTGATGAACACGGGGAGCATCAGCATCAACGAACAGGTATCAAAAATGGGAACGAACCTTGAGGCTGCTGGGGCTCGGCAAGCCGTTGCCAGAGGAGATGGACGAGTCGGTGTAGATCACGAATTTGGCTCCGCCGGAGGACGAGGAAGACGCAGTCGAGGAGGCGGAGGGCGTGAAATCAGATGCCGAGACGGTGGCCGAAATGGAGCCGGACGCAGACGCGGCGGACTTGCTATGGCGAGAGTTGGTCGTGGAAGTTGACTTGCCCACGTGGGAAGAAGTCGCGGTCGCAGTCAGCGCATCGGTGGACGCGTTGGCATCCGTCGCGCTCGCGGTAGGCGGTGGAAGGGTGTCAGTGAGGATGCCTTTTGAACCAGGTGCACTTGCGCGGTCGCGCTTTGCGTTGCAGAGAGAGCCGTCGGCCGGAACGGGAGCCGCAAAGACCGGCGCAAAGCCGACGAGCGAGAGGACGGTCGCAGCAAAGGAAAGGAAGTGCATCGCTGCTGCTTGGATTGGTGATTTATACGCAAATGATCGAACGAGCAGAGAACGAGTGCAGCAAAAAGAAAGAATTCCCAGCGATTAGGGAGAGGGAAGGGATGGCGCGCGCGACCGGCCTGGAAGGAAAGGAGGCAAAACTGTGGTAGAGACCAGCAGTAAGGAAGGCAAAGGGCGGGCACGCCAACGTTTATATACTCGCATCGCGGACGCTGATCTGGCAGATGCCGACGAGTGGGGCTCTGCCTTTCCACAAAAAACTTCGTTAGGGGAGTCTCACCCGTACGGGAAATGGAACACCTTGCCGCCAATATCGCCCGAGCGGATTTGGCGCCGGTGGTGTTGACACGTCCATTGCTTGCTCCATACTGTACAGAACGAAGAGAGGGGCAGAGTGAACCCAGCTCGAGCGTAGCGTATCCCGCGCGAGCGCAGGTCGCGCAGCAATGGACACGACTGCTCTCTTGACGATGCTAGGGTCCCATGTGCGCTCAGACTACAAGGTCAGCACGAGCAGACAGCCGCCTTGCATGGTGAACCGTCCGCACCGCACAGCCTCCTCTCGAGGGCAACCGGTTTGAAGGCATGTCCTTGAGAACACGCCAGGCCAGCCCAAGTCGCGGATACAAAAATAACCATCATCATCATGCTGTTCGGACGTGGGCGCTTGTCAACGACATCGCGTGTCTGTCGTCATATGCACCCATTTTCCAGGCATTTCCAAGAAGAGAACACACCGCGACAAAAGCCTTAGGCCTCAGAATGGGAAGAGCGGAAGAGACGCTTAATGTTTCCGTGATTTTGCCTCGGCCGTGCGACGCGCCAAGACCGCGACAAGACAAGCTTCCGAAGACGCGTACAAGTACTGGTGCTGCGCAAGCGCTCGAGCAATCGGACACCGTGACTGGCACCCCAGTCCCATACTGAGTTCTGCTGCGATGCGCTCAGCACATCGTCCTTTGTAACTCGAAGACTCCACAGTGTTGTACTCTATTATCGTCTGCACTGTACAACGAATCCCCCCCAAAACGTCATGGAGCACGAAAAAAGGGAGCTGAGCCTAACATCATCATGATTGCCCCAAACATACGGCCCAGCTCACCTTAGAACAGCTTTCTTGAGCCACAAAACCGGATGGTTTTCTCCGGTCAAAATTTGGCCAAAATAGGGTCTCGACATTTTCTGACGGTCCAACGGGACAACTTGAACACGATGCGCTGAATGTCTCACGGAACAGTAGCCAAGACGACAGCACGACGTAGAAAAATACCCCCATGTCTTGCCCACTCTTTGGCTCGATTTTTTTGCACAGTGAAAAATCATATTTCTGACTCGGGAAAGAATTGCTCTTAGACAAGCTGAACCATACGGTAGTTCGTGCGTTATAGAGCGGTCAAGTTCAGATTCCATTTTTCGCGTGTCATGCATGTCATGACTTGCGGCTTTTTTGACGCTCTCTTGTGCAATGCAACCGACGCTAGGCCCGGGGATGCTCATGACACAAGTCCAAATGCACTCGGCTGATATATATCTGGCCCACACCCGGTTGTCCTCCGAGTCAGAAGCATCGGACGACAGTCGTCTTAGCGCCCATGGTCGATACGGAAATTGACCTCAGGTGCTAGTGGACATGCACATATCTTAGACTTCTAGCAGAGCACTTATCCTTCATAGACCAATTCATTAAGCAACGTATACTGGAGTTTGAGGGTCATGATGTGCAGTCCTACAAACCGAAACGCAAACATTAGTCCAGCAACTTAGGCTTGATCACTGTTTTATCTCGAGGAGACTTCACACGGCTGGCCTTCGAACGGACCTCTGTCCGCCTCATGCGCTCTTGTATTCTCAGCTACTAGAATATTGTGTATGCATCCCACCTATCCCATTAGCGTTGAAATATACACTACGACGACACGAGTCATATAAGCTTCAGTAAGTTATACAACGGGTATCGCCTCCCTCTTCTCTCTCAATCGCGCTTGCCATCTCTCCTCCTGGATCCCCAGGAATTTTTCCCTTCTCATCTTCAACGACCCGCGGTATGCATAGCAAACCCACTTGATATATTTGATAGCGTCATGGCGACCCGCCGCAACGCAGCGATGGTGCAGGATCTCGAGGTCTGTCCATCCGAGGAAAGGAGGAACAGTGTCATCCTTGAGCTCCGTTGCACTCATAAGGCGTACCAGTGGGCGCTCGCCCTTGAGACGGGTGCGCCTGGAGAGAAGAATAGGGAAACCGGACGAATCGCGCACGATCTGTGGGGGGTAGCGAGCAACAAAGACGTGGAGAGCGTCCATAGCACGTGGGACATCGCGCAGGCTATAGGCAGGATGAGCGATAGGCTACACTAAAGGAAGCGAACAACATACAGCGCATGCACGCGGATCATTGCCGCATGCGCCCGCTCAATTAAGCGCGGCGAAAGCGACACTGTTCCGCCCATCTCCATTTCCTCCCATCTCATCCACACCCTCTCTGCGAACTCCATCGCACATACCCTCTCGTTCTTCTGAGCAATCGCGCACCGCTCGAGTGCCTCGATGAGTATCCTTGGTGTGCACTTCACGCCGTGCTCATCGAAGAGTGTATCGAAGAGTTTTGCAGCGTCCTCAAGTTTTGCGTGCGAGAAGTGAACGCCAATGTACGCGCTTAGAAGACGTGGCGTGAGTGTAACCGTGTGGAGCGGTCGTGAAGGGCCAGCGGCACGATCTGTTAGGATGCGGCTGAATAGTATACGAGCCTCGTGGATAACCTCGGCGCGACTCTGCGGTGGAAGTGCCGTGAAGGCCGGTGAGCCGGTCTGGGCAGACTTGACAGGTGGTGACGAGGTGTTGCTGCTCGGTGAAGATGGTACGGGGGCGGACGGCTTCGGATTCTCTTGATATGCCGGCCCGTCTCCCTGTACCTCCAGCGCCATAGAGCGCCTGAATGGCGGCTTGTACGCCGAGTATGCGTGGAAGACATGCATCATCATCTCCTCAGTCACCGAAAGATCTGCCTGTCCCTTCTGCACCTCCGCCACGAGCTCCACTAAAATCCACCGCGCACGCTGCAGGTCGCCGATCCGCTTTGCGCCCTCGAGCAGGGCCGCGAATATTGCACCATCAGCCACAAAAGCAGGGATACCGCGCGCATCGCGGTGTGTGTCGAGCATCTCGCGTGCGAGTCGAAACGCCTGTGAGACGTACGAACGCGAGCCGGCGCGAGCGCAGGCGTAGATGACGGCATTGTATGCTGCCTGTGTCGGCAACATGCGGCGGTCGACGGTCATCTCCGTGAAGAGGTCCAGTGCGCGCTCAGGCTCAGCGGCAGAGCCGCATGCGCGGATCATCGTCGCATACATACGTGCATCGGGCTGCGGGTGTGCTACGTAGCGCATGTGGGCGAAAAGATCCCATGCTTGAGCAGTGCCAGTGGAGGAATGAATGGCAAACAGCCGATCAATTAAGCGGTTGTAAGTCTTTTGTGGCGCAGGAAGGTTCTGCGACTCGTAGCGATGGAGGACTTGCAGTGCAGATGTTGGGATTGTCTTAGGATCAGCAGAGCGAAGGCAAGCCTTTACATGTAAGTCGCGTTGTCGATCAGTAGGATTATCTAACGAGTGTGTTAGTAACCCGAGGTGCACGCCGGAGAATGTTTGTGAAGTACGTACCTGTGAGATGTCTTCGTAGCACACGTTCTGTGTTGAGCACATCACCCTTATTCGCGTACACGGCCATCACGTCCGCCAAGAGCTCAGCAATGTCAACATCTCCCGACAACTACATCACAACATTAGAGGGTGAGAGCAATCCTCGTAATATACTCACCCTCATCAAATCAAGAACACTTTCTGCGGAATCCAGGTCCTTGTGATACACCTGTCACGAGCTCAGGACACGCGTGTCTTGCGAAATGAGCCATACGCACACAGGTATGCACGAGCAAATTCCAGTCGGACTGCGTCATAATGACGACAGGGACAGTGGCATTCTTAGATCGAGTTTTGACGACTTCGGGTACAATCTGCTTCAGGCGGTGGACAACCTGCTTGTACGTGGGGAGCAAATTCAGATCTGGCATTCCCTCCGCTGGCGAGAGATTCTGTGCAGACTTCTTCGATTGCGGTAGCCGTGCCTGAAGGGTAGCTAGCAGGGGCGACGGCTCGCTCCGGGACTGTTGCGCGGCCAGCTGCTGATGCTCGAGAGCTTTTGCAAGCTCATCGACACTTGCTACGCCTTGTTGTGTTTGAGTCCCGGGCTCATGTTGTTTTGGAGATAATAACGTCTCCTGTCCCGGTATCGACAATACATCCTCATAGAATGCCAGAAGGTCGTCCTCTGTGAACTCGGGTAAGGTTTCAGGCCTTTCCTGTACAAGACATTAGTTAACGCGTCCTGGAACCCGCAAGCACACGCACGTCCTTCATAGTCTCGTCCGCCGCTTCTGCCACGCTCCACACAGCATCTTGTAGTTCTGCCATCGCAGTTTTCAGAGGACTTTCCGCTTCACGAGCGGTCAACGAAGACGACGGCTTTCTTCGTCGGTTTACTCTGCTCGCACCCGCAGTTAGAAGGGTCCTGAGAGGGAATGCATGCACACGCACTGTATTCCTGTTTCGGAATAGAAATTTGAAGGTCCTACCGATTGTGACGGGGCGACAGCGAGAGACTGCATTGATCTTGCAGAGACACGGGAGTGCCTGCACGCGCCGTGATTCACAGACAGCCGAAACCAGGCGTTATCCAAGAGCGAGGCAGGAAGTCTTGTCGACATGACAAGCGAAGGGACACTTAATGAGCACGTTCGCAGAGCGCAGAGACGCGTGCGGCGGTCGACGCGTCTGCCAGCAGGGGTGTGCAAAACGCGATTCGCTGTCTCGGCATTCCACCACGTGCCAAGAACTACGCGGGTAGCCGGGCCGATCGTGGACGGGGATAAGTCCAGGCAAGCGTCCAGATTGGCCGGGTCCCTCGAATCAACCTTTCTTTCCTACCCCCATCCCCGTCTCTCCTGCAACATGCCCAAGGCCGTTGTTCTCGGTGCAGCTGGTATGTGCTCGCTTAGCATACGACGGAATCTGCTTGATCGCCTGCATCAGGCGGAATCGGCCAACCGCTTGCCCTCCTGCTCAAGACAAACGCTCTCGTCACTGAAGTGCGCCGATTCGCGCCCGGGCTGCATAATGAACGCGCTTACATTGCGTTCTGTAGCTTGGTCTCTACGATATTGTCAACACCCCTGGTGTTGCCGCTGACCTTTCCCACATCGCAACGCCAGCAAAGGTCGAAGGCTACCTCCCACCAGATGATGGCCTAGCCAAGACTCTCAAAGGCGCCGATGTCGTCGTTATTCCCGCGGGTGTCCCGCGCAAACCTGGCGTACGTGCTGTCTTCCGCTCATCTGTTCACAATTTGCCTGAACGATCGTGTTATTGGCAGATGACCCGGTATTTCTACTTTCACTTTCACAGGGCCACATCATTCATATGACATTCCTATTCTGCTCGTCAGTGATGATTTGTTCAAGGTTTGGTGCCATCCTGCATGCTCGGTGCTATCAGTGCTCATCCTGTCGTCAGATCAATGCCGGCATCGTCCGCGATCTCGCGACGGGCATTGCCAAGACTGCCCCGAAGGCCTTCGTCCTCGTCATTTCTAACCCTGTGAACTCCACCGTTCCGATTGTCGCCGAGGTCTTCAAGAAGCACGGCACCTATGATCCGAAGAGGTAGCTCGCGTGTCGATACTGTCGACATTTCAGGACACTTATCGGGCGTGCAGGCTGTTCGGTGTCACTACGCTGGACGTTGTTCGTGCTTCGACATTTGTCGCGGAGGTCCTCGGCGACTTCGGAAAGGCGCCCGATGTTGTCGTTCCCGTCGTCGGCGGGCATTCCGGCGTCACGGTACGCACGCTCGCGACCGTCGCAATCGCCTCTCACGTCTCCCCACGTAGATCGTCCCGCTCCTCTCGCAATCTTCGCATCCCCTTCCGTCTGATTACACTGGCGACAAGCTCCAGGCGCTCACCACACGTGTCCAGTTTGGTGGCGATGAGGTCGTTAAAGCCAAGGACGGCGCAGGCTCGGCCACGCTATCAATGGCTTACGCCGGCGCAGAGTTTGCGTTTAAAGTCCTTCGCGCGCTCAGGGGCGAGAAGGGTATTGTTGCACCGACGTATGTTAACCTAGACGCGGACAAGTCCGGCGGCGATGCTCTTAAGAAGGAGATCGGTCAAGACCTCGATTACTTTTCCGCGAACGTTGAGATCGGGGTAAGCGGCCGCTCTGGCGCGGCGTCTTCGTGTTGGCGCTGATATGGTCTTATAGCCAGAGGGCGTCGCGAAGATTCACCCGCTTGGCGAGATCACCGAGTACGAACAAGGTCTCATCAAAGCCGCCGTGCCCGAGCTCGCTAAGAACATCGAGACTGTAAGGAGACTCGTGCCGCTTCCAGGAACATATACTGACGCACTTGGATCGTAGGGTGTTGCTTTCATCCAATCGTCGAAGCTGTGATTGTATAGTCAGGCGTCTTGTTGGACAATATACATGGGAAGTTCTTAAACAATGTAGACGATTATCCGAGAAGAGTTCCGACAATATATCAGCGAGGGATACTTCAGAGTATAGCAGACAGAGCTCTGCGGAAAGCGTGGGCGCGCGTTTGCGGTGGATAGCGTCTTTCCGTTGGGTTCGATGAATATAGCGATAGTCGCTTGCATCTGCAGTCCCTGAATGCGCTCAAAGGATTGTCGTGAAGAGTTCTGTGCTCCCTTTGCTGACGATTTCGGTAGTGTGCGTTCCGCCTTGTCATGGTTACTGTAAGGTCGCGTGGAATTTCGGAATAATAGACGTAGTTCACGCGCTGCGTTTTTGATTCGAGCGTAGCGTATCTCCTCGAACAGATACATCGCACTGACTTGAATTTAAGGCGAAACTGGAACCTCTGGACTCCAGTCTTGGGCTCACCACAGCAGGGAACGAACTGACGCGACGTCGAGAGGGCGGCAGGCGTGAGAAACTCGGCTCGCCAACACGTGCTCAGTCACGGTATAACGCGACGCGTCCGGCGAGCCTAGTGGCAAGGAGCCCAGCCCGAGACCACCACCAGGCTGCAACATTTCACTCATCCCACCACCACTTTCGTCGCTATTGCCAGGAACTGTGGGCTCCGGTATAACGTACTAACATGCAACATGCTACGCGCTCGAAGGCTAGGATCGCAGAAGTGGGCGTGTCGAGCACGGTTGAGGTGCAGAAGGCCGGAGATGTTAAAAATGAACAGTCGGAGTATGGAAGCACGAGAGCGGACGAATTTCTCGCATCCGAAGGTGCGCATGCGGTCCTGCGTTAACAAATACAGGGCTCAAGCGTTTCGGTGCGATCACAGCTGAGGAGGGACTCAAAGAGAGACCCAAGAAACGGCGGGCTATAGACAAAACGAAGAACCCTAGAGCGGACATAAAGGACGATGCCGGGAATGAAACCACCCGCAAACGTATAGCAGGTTGCCTAAGTGTTCTGCTCTCGATGCCTATGGACATCCTCTTTGAGGTATTATTCCCTTCTGCACATGCACAAAACGTCACCGCCAGTGCAGGTTTAAACTCATCCGCCCCTCCTTACAGATATTCAGCCACCTCTCGCCTGAAGACCTTGTACGCCTCTCGCGCGCGAGCAAGGTGTTCCGCCAGGTGCTATTGTCGAAACAATCCGCTTTTCTTTGGAATGATGCGTTCGAGAAGAGTGAAAGCGGGACACCGCCGTGTCCTGAGGATGTAACAGTGCTCGCGTGGGCGAACTTGTTATTCGGTGGCTCGTACTGTCAAGTAAGCTTGAGCTCTTAGCTTCGTATTGTACGCGTTCATCGACGTCCTGCAGCACTGCGGCACCAAGGGCGTGCGGAAGATTCTTTTCGGCCTCCGGATGCGGCTTTGCCAAAAATGTGTATCCTCTACGTATGGTTTATCTTTTAGCCTTCAGCAGTACTTACTGACCCCTGTGTCAGGCTCGTGCCATACATGAAGGCTGCACCACGCTTTGAGACAAAACATTTCCGACCACTTTCCTATCAGCTTGATAGACTGCTACCCGCGGCTCGTACAGTGTCCAAATGCGAGTGCGCCGATTATTATCTGATTATACATTCGTCAACGATGTTGTCACTTTAGCCGACCGTCATGGTTATATGCACTTCCTTGAACGAGACATCTCGGCTCTACTCACGGATCTCGGCACCCTATGCAATGGCCTTAGTGATAGAGACGCCTGCACTGCTGTCGAAAAGTTTTGCCAGGAGCGGAAGGCAGCGTTCAATCCCCGACGTTTGGTATGTTTATCTTCTCCCGAGTGTTCTCGAAGCTGACGTCTTTTTGAAAGCATGCGGAGAGTTGCTTAGAGTGGGAGCGACGGCGGCAGTCCGCACGCGGCACAGAATTGTACGAGATCAGAAGTGTACGGCGTGAAGAGTAAGCGTACGTATATAATGCTGTCTCTGAGACTTAAGCGCCCGTCTCGTCACAGGATTGTTAAGCGAATCAAGGCCTTAGGCTATGAAAAAGATGACGCGTGCCACATCTGGAGGTTGAAGGGTATTAATATCTCCCAACCACTCACCAACCGTGGTACGTACCATATGTCTTCCAGAGGCTATCTCTCATTTCTGGTAGCCTGGGACAAGCTCTTTCCAACTATCAAAGCTAGCCTGGATCGTATGAAGTCAGGCCGCATGAATTACCTGAGGGGGCAACGCCAGGAGGAGCGTTTCAAAAAGATCAACACTATATACCTCAATTATCTTAAGATCCTTCCGCCTATGGACGTGCCCACCCTTCCTTCGCCATATCAGTGCACACAGTTCGAGCCCTTCAAAACATTCGCTGATACGGATGTCGAAGAGCTGACAGCCGAGTGGCATGAGGAGGTCCAGAAGTCATTGCCGCAGACTTTCAGAGCAATATTCCAGAAACGGCTCGAGATCAAGTCGATTCTTGTTTCACGTCTTCCTCACGAAGAATTCACCCCTCGTGAAGGAGATGTCTCCGAGGCCGAGCTCGATCGCCGGCTCGCGCTCGCCACTTCCGTCTATCAAACTGTCCGACATGGCCTCGTGCCACGGTTCGGGTTTGAGCCACTAATGTATGACGGGCACACTAGCGTGCAATGCTGGAACAGCAGTGCCCCTCCATATGAATGGCGCCATGATCCGAAATTCTGGCATTTCGGTCGCGAGGTCGTAGAGCACATTCTTCTCTGCTTGGGCAAGAGCAAGAACACGACGGCCGTGGAGCTCGACATTACGGACGAACGACTGGTATGCCTCGCTTGTGGCGATCGGATGGTTTACGGATGGCGCTCTGCTGTAATCTCATCTGCATTAACCCATATGTCTCCACTTACGGTCTACCATAGATCGTACATGCGGCGCGGAAACACCGCGCCGGTGACAAGCTGCTCCACGACTTCAACATGCGTATGCTAACACCCCAGGAATATTCGACGGTACTAGTGCTCGAAAAAGGCCCATCGTTCCTGGTGAGCCGACGTTGGGGATGCTGCCACTGTAACATCCAGCTCGAGCCATCGGGCTATGATCCTCGCGGGGGATCGTGGAGAACTCTCGATTTCATCAAGGAGCACCTTAAGGACAAGTACGCCATATTACTTCAGTTATTCTGTACCTGTTATGCCCACTTGGATACGTTTAGGCATAATATCGAAGAACCTCACGACGGTGTAGATTTTTTCTGGAACAGAGGCATTCCCCGGTCTCACGATCCTGGCCTGAGTCTTCCGGAGCCTCAGGCTACTCTCCCTCTCCAACAAGCGGATACGGCACTTGGACAATCTGCCCACATAGACGATGGAGATGAGCGCATGGCCATTGTATTAGAGGGACAAGATGGTGACGATTGTGAGCAAGATGTTTGCAAGTATATCCTTGAAAAGGGTGGATCCCTCTCACCCTGACATCCTTGCTGCCTATGAGCAGCTGGTGCTCCTGACCCGTCCTACACGCATGACATGTGTTTTTAAAGTTGACCTCGAAGACGTGTTTAACTATTTATTAAATATCTGCTATCTGTGTTCTTAAGTTTTGCTGGAAGACCGATCAGACTGCACTCAAGAAACACGTTATCTTAATCTCAATATTGGGAATCCCAATTCCCGTTCCCTCCCTCGCTTCTTTGCTCGCTTCTTCATAGCTATTCTTAGCCATATCAGGGTCCATCTCCACAAGAGCCTGTCTTTGCGCCTCGTATCATCATTTGTAACCATAAAGTCAGCGCTAGCACGTTACGGTTGCTCAACAGCGCCGTCCTCGACCTGGTTGGCCTAATCCGAGTCGCTCCCCGGCCATATTCCGACTATCTCCCGATTTTTAGGGTAACTTTTTACCGGTCACGCGTAACTTACCCGTCAAAAGGTCACGATCGGTAAGTTATCCGGGTCATGACAACACTGTGCGCAGTAGTATTTGGCGGCACCAGCGCATTCTCAGATTGTAGCCGGGGCATGTGGATGCGCGCCTAATCAATGTTCCCAGTCATGGACAGAGGCCCAGTCAGAAACCAAGGCCCGAATTCCGTTAATGAATCCATACGAAGTATCATGGGTGAGCACAAACAATCATGTTGTAAGGAGACAGCACTGCTGTTGTAAAGCCCAGACGTGACTCAGAAGTAGGGTATAGTTCAGATAGCTCTTTACTAGTATAAGTTCAGCGTGCATGACCGGATTGACATTGTGTAGATTTGCGCTAGGAAGGAAAGTAGAAAGCTATGTAAGACTACAGGTGTGAGAAATAAAGTCAAAGCGGTATGCGGGACGGATGGCCCGGGAACGTGAGGTGTTCACTCCGAAGAACGGCAGGGACATGCGGAAGGAATAACGGCGAACGGGTAGACGGGCTTGACGGACGAAGCCCGATACCGACACCCAACAACCCTGCGGTCGCCACCACAGGATCGCTAACTCAACTCACGCGCAGACAAACGCGGGATGTGCAACACAACAGGGTGCTATAGAACAGGCGGGGACTCTCTACAACCTGTTTCGGTTCGCCGACTCGACAACAATGTGCCAGTCCTTGATGCTATCAACGTCGCGAACAGTCACGGTCGTAAGACGGCCAGTTGCCAGTGCAACAGCCTCTCCTCTTGACTAAGGGTCTGTTGCTCGATGAAGGCAGAGTCGAAGCATTGTTTACCAAGTGTCAATACTGTAGATTGGGGGCAGGGAGTTCATAGAAATGCTCTCAATACCATACTATGCTATGCGTCAACGGCCAGAGCTCATGCTGATCGTGAGAGTTCTGAGAGCCCTTTTGCTTCCCGTATTGTTATTCATCCTGCACCTACACCATACAATAGTTAGCCTCGATTTTCCACCAGCATTGTCCACCAGTACTAGTGGCGCACCTGCGGCAGCTTTCTCCCCTGCTGCCCTTGTCATATTCGCAGTCTTCTCCACAGCAATCCATTTCTGTTGATCCATTGATCGAGAATGCAACTAATTCGGGCCCGAGTGCATCACCACAGGCTGGCCTCATCTGCTCCCAGCCAAATATCTGGCACATCATATTCCCCTCTGTTATTCCCAACTTCTCATTGTCCACGACATCCGACTCTCGTGCGCCCGCATGTTCTTACAGATGTTACGTGCTACATGTACAATATCAGGCAGCTAGTATGCGTCTGTCACACCTTCTTTGTGGCATACTGTACTCGATATCTCTCCGCGTCAGAACTCCCGGCCCGAAAAATAGCCGGAAATGACAGTCACGACAACCTGGTCACGGTCATAGTGACCATAGTCAGTGACTATTGCTGACCGCCAGCTGCCCGCGCAACATTGCTCGACAACCCCCTCCGTGCTAGTCCGAGTCCGCTCTGCTGCCGAGCACCTTCACAGCCCGCGATGCCCAGAAGTCAGAGCCCGAGGGCGATTACCACATAGAGTACGTACGATACACGAGGGCGAGAGCTGTCTGTTATGGAGTTCACTACTCCCTAGACAATAATTATACGCCAAAAAAGGCCGCTGTACCTCTTGTAGTACTACCTAGCTTCACTCGCCATGCCATCCTGTCAGATCCTGTCCTGTCCCGCACCGCGTGAGGCTTCTTGATGTCGAACGTCGATACGCATACCGGAAACTCCAACATCGGCAGCCGCAAGGGCACCGGCATACATATCCAGGACAGACAACGTACACAACGGTAACGCACAACACGACGCCGTCTAATCGATCGAGATCGCTCGAGAACGAAGCAAACCCGCACGGTGAATAAACGAGAGCTGTGTGTAAGGTACGGGCGAGGCTAAGGTACGAGGCCGGTGTGCACTGATGGAAAGGGGAACCAACGGATGGAGACACGTGCCGTACTACTGTATACAAGAGCTACTGGCTAGCAGTGGATGCAACGGGCGCGCAACAAATACTGACCAGACCGGGCCGATGCGCACGGTATACACGGGCAGGGTCCAGAGGCGCGAAGCCTAAGTTGAGCGGCGGCGGGGGTAGCGTGCGCGAGCTATGGCATCTCGACGTTAGCAGGGGAGTCAATCGGGGGAACGATGTTCTCGGAGTCAACATGGACCGTCGTAGAGACGAGGTCCTCCGCATTGATGTTGACCCATGAGTCGGGCGAAGGTTTCGAGTGGCCGCTAATGGGTTCGACCTCTGGAAGGGCTTGTTTCTCGAGCGACAACGGTGCAGAGGAAGCGACATATGAAGGATCAGGTTCCGACCTAGCCTCCGACGGCGTGCCGCTCTCCCCATTAACTGTAGACAGCGGGGGCTCGGCTAGCGCAGGCGACTCTATTCGCTCAGTCTGAGGTGGTAGCGTTGTTGCCTCCTGGACAGATGCTGTCACGGGCACGATATCGGCCGGCGGCGCCATATCCTCCTCTTCCACGGCTCCTTCCAATTGAGCGTCCGCTGGGGACATAGGATCCTCCTCGGTCTCTTCCCTTGGCTTCGCCATCTCTCCATATCCATGCCCGAGCTCCGTTTTCTCTTCCTGCTCTTCCTGTTCCTCAAAGGTCACCACCTCCACAAACATTCCTTTTTCACCCCCAGCAGCCGGTGCGAAAGACGGAGATGACGGTGCCGACACGTCGAACACCGAGCTAATCGACGATGGCGCGGGCGATCCGCTCCCCACTGACGTCGACCCCGGTGATGCACTCACGGATGCCGATACGTCATGAGGGCTGTATCCTGGTGCCGCGCGCGCCTTGTCCTCTGCGACCGGTATTCGCGGCCCTGCGTCTCGCTGGTCGGACATAAGCTGTGCAACGGCGTCGGACGCTCCCTCGAACATCTCCTGCCGCTCCGACCGCGGTGTAGCCATCGCGCCCGCGTACACCGCCGACGTCGTGTGTGCATGATGTCGTATCGGCGGTAACGGTTGATCGAATGCGCCACGCGACGTCGGCGTCTTCATCGACGCGGACGGCGGTGGCGACGGAGGTGGTGGTGTGTGCGCGCCGTGGACAGAGCCAGCACTCGAGCTGAGAGCACCATTCATCGCAGAGCCTGTCGGCGTCGTGACGCCCTCGGGCTCTGGCGGCTTTCCGCGTCGCCGAAGCCCAAGTGACCCGTGCAGCACTGGCGGGAGGTCGTGTGTACGACCCGCCGGGGTCGCGGGCGAGTAGGCTTGTGGTGGGTATAGAGGAGAAGAGTGCGTTTGCGCATGAGACGATTGTGGATGTGTCGGAGGCGAGGGTGTTTGGTTCGAGGGCGAGCGCGACAACGCAGGCGGTGAGGACGTGTGCATCACGGGCGAATTCGCGTGGACCGAAACCGACTGCGTCTTGGGGGAGTATGCTTGCGGATAGCTGGGGAGCGAGTGGCCTTGCCCTCGACTAGAAGCCGAATACGTCTGGACGTGATTCGGCGAGGAATATCGGCTCGACGGCGAATAGCTTGCGCTCGGGTTCGATGGCGAGTAAGCCTGCGCGGGCGGCGAGTACCCTTGCGACCGGCTCGTCCGACCAGACGAGGCTTGACTTGACGGCGAGTGGCGTGACGTCATGTTCGGTGACGCATGCACCAGGCTTGGTGACGAATAGGGTTGGCTCGAGGACGGATACTGCGACACATAGGAGTAAGCCGAATAGTGCCCACCGGGCGACATCCCTTGCGCCTGCGACAACGACGTTGGTAGTCCTTGCGTTTGCACGGGCGAATACGTTCTCGGTGACCGCGGTGTGTCGCAGGTAGCGTCCTCCGTCGTCGTGCGCATCCTTGGCGTGAACGGGTGCGCTGGAAATGTAAAATGGAACGGCTGAACAGGCGAGTGCGCTACAGATACGCTCGGCGACCTCGTGATGGGCGACTGGGCCTGCTGATGCGAAAGGGATTGGGCCTGGGTGTGCTGGGAATGCAGCTGGGCCTGCATGTGCGCGAGCGCGAGCACGAGGTTCTGCCCTCTCGGTCCTGCCGCCCTGGTCTCATAGACGACCTGTGGCGCGGCAAACGCGCTCTTAGTTCCGGGGGGGCCGCTTAGCGACACGCTCCTCCTCGGGCTATCCAACCTCGCCTCATGCCGACTTCCCTCCGCCACCTGCGACCGCCCGCGCGCCATCTCCGCCGCGATCACCGCGCCGTGCGCCTGGACCATGTACGGCGACAGGTTCGGTAGACTCTCCGCGACAGGCGACACGCGGCCCGCACCGGACGCGAGCGACGCCGCGCGCTCAAAGCGTGCTTCACTCATCATACTAGGGGCCTCCGACGGCGCGTCACTCTCCGCGACGCTTGGTAGCGAGCGCGTATCGTCTGTGTCACTCGGCTCTTCGTCCGTCTGCAGGGATGCAGAGCCACGCGCAGTCGCGAGGGAAAGGCCGGCGCCGAGTGCCTGCTCGAAAGATGCCACCTCGGAGCGCGGCGCATCAGCCGGCGGAGGCGAGGTCCACTTTGTCCGTGTTGGGGCCATATGATCGGCAGCGGGCGGGGCGGGAGGCGCAGGTGCGTGTGGTGTCGGCGTGGGCATCGCGATGGCGGTAGGCCGCATAGGTGACGATCCGACAGTGTATGGCGTCTGCGGCGGGAAGGGTGCGAGGCGTGCTGGCGAAGCGGGCGACGCGGTGCTCAGGGTCGTGGAAGAGGATGCGGGCGACGGTGCGGCGGGCGGCGCCTCGTTGCGCTCTTCGCAGAGTTGGGCGATGGCGGCGAGAGCGCGCTCGGGGCGCAGGGCGAGGATGCGCGACGCACGCATGAATTCGCCGCGGATCTGGCAGACATAATGAGCAATGGTGTACGTGCGCAGAGACGGCTCGACTTCGTGATGCTCATGTTCCACCAAAACAGATATGCAGCACATCTCTGAAGACGAGTCATTATATTATACAGTGCGCCCTCCATCCCCACACTTGTATTCACTTACGAGGCCGCGCCACAGCACCCAGTCATGTTGATCAACACGGCCCCGCAGGGGTACCGCAAGACTGATCTTCCACGTCTGACGCGTATCATACCACACAGCGACCAAAAACGGAAGATCACAGACGATCTGGGTGTGGGCTGCGATAGTACTGACAGAAGTCGAGACACTCACGAGATACAGCCCGTCCTTCGTGACGCATCTCGCGACATTGAAGTCCGTCTCGAACGGGTCCTGAAACACACATTTAAGCTCACGTCCACGGGACAAGAACGTGATACCGGCAGCACACCTCGATGCAGAAGCGGTTGCGCTCGCGCGAATCTTTATATCGGGATGGATCGAGCTGGTGGCGAAGTTAGCGCGAAAACACAGCGGGAAGGACCCGTAAGCGACAGGCGCGGGACGAAAATGACGCGGGGCGCCAGCAGGGCCACGGAACAGCTATCAGAAGAACACAAGCGGAGCGCGATGCGAAGGGCACGGAAGTAAACGCCAACAATATCATCGACAATGAACAGGACGTGTCAGGGCAAGGAACACGCGAAGCGGGCACGCACGTCGTTCTGCCAGCCCTTGGTTTCCTTCTTGAGCAGACCGGCGCGGATGGACGCCACGCCGGTGTTGTACAGGAAGTCGCGGGAAAAGTACTTGAAGAAATCCGTCAGCCTGGCGATGGTCCAATCGCGAGCGTGACATTTGTGGGGATGTGAGCGCGATGCAGGGCAGGGAGTTAGAAAGAGATGCGTGGTCGCGACGAAGAGAACGCGGCGCACAGTTGTCCGACGCTTTCACGGTTGCTAGATTGCCAGCGCTGGCGCAACAGCTCGATGTCGTCGAAGAACCTACACGGGCGAGAAGCAGGGCACGGTCCGTAGCAGGTCGTTGTATTTCCGGGACGAAGCGCAGAGGCAGCGTGAAGTGGTTCGTAAGCACAATAAGGTGCATTCCGGCACGTAGTTAGCGAGGTGCATTCGCGCGGGGGGTATGGAGGATGGAATCCGGTCGCACGCGTATCACGGCGACAAGGGTCGGGACAGGGTTAGACCCGAACCGGAGAAAGGGAGGAATGGAGGTGCGCGGCAGCAAGGGCAGAAGGCGCAGCCAGAGCGACACCGCAACAACAGATCAGCACGACGGAGGCGAAACAAGACGGCCGTCAGCGCTAGCACGGCGGAGGAACGTGGGCGAGGCGCGCACGCACCAGACGTTATGCCCGCCAATGTGTGTCTCCGCGTGCAAGATGGGCCGCATGGGCGGCATCTGCTGGAGGTTGGGCAGCACGGGCGGGTTCTTGACGTGGACGAGGAAGAAGATGACGAGGAGGACGTAGCCATAGGAGGAGAGCGTGCCCTTGTACGGCGAGTTGATTTTCCTTTCGCCCGCGCCGTCAATTCCTTCGCTCATGCGCGGCACAGGCGCCGGAACGGAACGTACCGCCGCTTGCACCATACTTTCACTTCGTGCGTCGGAAGGCGGGCGGGCGTGTGAGCGATGGCGGGAGAGCGGGGACGGGAGCGGGCGGGACTCACAGAACAAGACCATTGTCCTGACGCGCGTCGGATCGATTATAGCATAACAATACAGCAGCCTCGTGTTCTCGAGAGCGAGGCGGTTCTCGAACCCGATGTCGCACGCGATGCCGAGCGGGAGGCCTGGGCTCGGGTCGAGGGAAAGCTTGACGATGGGTATTCGTGCGTGCGGGAGCGGCTTGACGTGAAACTTCGTCTCTATGGTCGCGTCCGCACCATGCTTAGCAGGGCGGGGAAACAAGGGGATGGAGGGGAGGGCGTACCGCGTTCGAGGAGGTCGCCAAGCATGGTTACGAGGTCAGACGCGGAGAGACGCTCATCCGAGTCGATGAGGCAGCAGAGGTCCATATCTGTTGCGGGATTGGTGACAGCCCACAGGCTCTCAGGCTGGAGTACGCACCTGAGTGCCGGAGACTGAATCCATTGGCAGTCGAGCCGAAGCTGAGCAGTCGTGAGTCGGGCTCGATGGTGCGTATGAGGCGTTCAAGGAGCTTCCTGACGTCCTCCTTGACGGCGAGCTCCTCGGGGGTTGGAAGGAGCTGGATGACAAAATCGAAGAGGCACTGGGAGAACTCCTGATTAAAGCGCTGGCGCGAGAGGTGACTGGCGGGACGCGAGTGCTTTGAGGGGGCCGAGGGCGAAGAAGCGGTCGGCGGCGCGGGGGGCGCGAGGGTGGAGACGGCCATGGCCTTGAAGGCAGGCGGGCGACGGAGGCGCGCTGCGCTCTGACGCGGTGGTAAAATCCGGCGAGCTGGTAGAAGGGAAAGGGAGGAGAAAGGGAACGAGGACAGGAGGGGAGAGATGGCAGGACGAGTCGACCGCGCGGGCGAGCAGACACGCTGAATCCGAAGCGAGTCTTCAGCTTATTGTCCATGATCACCACCCCATTCGGCACATTCCGATCCAACATACTAGTCTTCATCAGACAACTACTACTAACTTACGCAGACATATACGTACGCGCCGTCAGCGCTTCTAACTACATGTGTCAGGGGACATAAACCAGTGCGCGTACTAAAACATCGTTCGGCCTGGGGTAGGTGCGTTTCATACACAAGGCGAAACGGAACACGGGAGAGAAATCGCGGCGATGCGTGTCGATGGAATGCCTCCTTGAGATGGCGAGATCGTGGGTACTACGGCGTGCGCAACAAACAGACGGGACGGGAACGGCAAGCAAAAAACGGGGCGGACAGTGGGAGAAAAAAGAGGAAGGAATAACAGATTCGCGAGATAAAGAGATGCGAGCGTTGCAGTGCGATCGATGTGGCCGAGGCGAGAATCAGTCAGTCAAAGCGGGGAGTACCACGGAGCGGAGGAGGCTGTAAAACGAAGACGAGGGAGAGAAATTTCAGACACAGTTCACGTTCTACTGCGTTGCGACCTTGACGACCTGCACCGCAACCATCAGTCACTCGTCTGTAAGGCATTCGAGCGAGTCACTCACGTCGCGCGTCCACCGGATGACCGCCTTTGTGTCCTTTGCGTACCGGTTCTTGCGGTTCAGGTACCGCGCCACCCACTCGAGTAGCAGCAGCTGCTTGATCTCTCCGTGCGGGAACGCGTCTGCGAGGTCGCCCAACACACCGTACGCGACCTTGTCCAGGCTCTCGACCGTGTTCTCGTCCGCGAGCACTTGTTTCACTAGCTCCAACATCGCCGACGCGTACGGCAGCAGCACGTTCACTGTTTGCCCGCCCGTCAGCACGAGCTCGTCCGATATGAGCAAGGGCCGCGCTCACCTTTCTCCGTATTCTTGAAGCCGACGATGATACCCGTGTACGCCTCGAGGATGCCCTCGCGCAGTGACGCGATGTAATCAATCGAGTCGTAATCGAGCGGGTTGGGCTGCATCTGTGCCGCCTGGTTCAAGATCCCCATCACCGTCTCGAGGTACGGCTCGAACTGCGGCCCAATCGCGAGCGCAATGTCCCCGAAGCACGAGATGACCGCGATCTTCACACTCCTGTTCAACACGTCCGACGACAGGTTCTCCAGCAGCACCGTCACGAACGCGCCCGCGTATCCCGCCGTCTGATCCCCGAGCGCGCGACAGATGTCACCGATGATGCCAACCGCGACTGTGCAGAGCTGCGTGTCCTCGTGCGCTTTGAGCGCTGGGTGGAGGAAGGGCAGGAACGCATTGATATACGGCGCGAAGCGTCCCTCGATGGCTGCTGCAAGCGATCCAACGACGAGGAAACTATCCTCGAGGACCGTGGATGTCTTCGCGCCCGCCGTCTGGATCAGCTGCAGCACGTCCGTCATGATCCTGTCCGCGAGCGGATGGATGCCGTCCTGGAGCTTCCGGATAATGCTAACGATAACCGCACAGAGGTTGCTCTGCAGGTCGTTCCAGTTGTTGCGATCATCCATGCCGAGAATCTGGTTCTGCATCCCAAGCAGCGTCTCCATCCGGTTCAGCACCGTCAGTGCCGTGTTTTGCACGACTGGCAGCACGTCCGGCGTCGCCTCGCGCACGAACGCTTGGATCGCCTCATATGCCGACGTCCGGTAATTGCTTTCGTTCGATGCCGTCTCTGTCACCGCCAGCAGTTGGCTGATGATGCCATGGAAGTACGGCGACAACGGTCCGCTTTCCTGCCCTTCTGCAGGCTCATAGATCTCAAAGATGCCCTCGGCGAGGTTGATCAAGGCCCAACAGCAGTTCGCCACGATCCGCGGGTTGTCCTGCAGCCCGCGAACGAGCGCGGCGACCAGCGGGTGCAGATGTACGTCAGGCTTGATGCACGAGATGAGGGCCTCGCAGATTCGGCCGAGAGTCCAGGCCGTCGTATCCTTCACGTGCAAATTCTGGTCCGTCATCATCTCGATCAAGAGCGGCAAGGCTTGGTTGACTAGCGTCGTTAGTACCTGCGGATCCGGCCCGCCAAGGATAGAGCCGAACGCCATGACAGCCGCCTCGCGGAAGTGCCAGTCGGGATTCTTGATGTTTGCCTCAATGAACGGGATGACCATCGGCACAATCGAGTCGTGTACGGCCTGCGCTAGGAAGCCTAAACATGTCCCGGCTGCCATCGAAACGTCCCATTCGTCCTCGTCCGCGTCTTCGTCTTGCTTGGTCAACAGTGTCAACAGGACGGGTACAATCTCTGGTAGCGCGATCTTCGCAAAGCCCTTGGGCTCCTCAACTTCACCCTCGATGAGGCCCTGTACGATACCTTCAGCGTTGGCAGGGTCGAGCGAGATGAAGAACGCACCTCGGCGGCATCCTGAAAGTCCGCCTCTAGCTGCGCCTCTTCCTCTGCAACCGACGTCCAAAATTCAATTGCCTGCAACGCAACAGCCTCCTCTTCGGATTTCATACCCATGACGGTCAGCTAGGCCGGCATGAGATCAGCACACGCTTAATCCGGAAATGGCTGCGGGACCTACGCCGAAGAGTGCGCGCTCCATGTAGAACGCCATCTTGCTATAGTAGAGGGACATAATGCGAACCAGACACTCGAACGCCGTCACCTGCACGCTCACGTTTGGATTCTGTGTTGCCTCGCAGATGACCTGCATAATGTAGTTGCGCTCTCCCTCGCGCTCAAAGTTCTCGCGGATGAACACGAGCGAGTTGTACAGAGCTGAAATCGCCGACTGCTGCACCTCTGACGATGGCTCCTCCTTGCGCGCACCGTGAACGACCGCTGTCAAAATCTCGTTCGAACGCAAACTCAAAATATCCGGATCCTAGACCGAGCCATTATCAGTGTGTGTACGCGGGATAGAGAAGGAGCGTGCGCACGATTTGCTCGCAGATAAACCCGATTGCGGTGAGTGTGGCTATCCTGAGCGGGGTATTCGTTGCGTTGTTGACGAAGCCAAGCAAAAGCTCAATAAGCTCCGGCCACTGCCCCTGCGGGAGTTCCACGGCCGCAACGGCGGCGATGACCTGCGCGCCGACGGACCCGGCCTTTTGCACGGGCGAGTGAAGAGTCATGAGCGCTTCCTGCTTGACTTTTCCCCGTGTTTCATTGTCTAGCGAAAGCCAGCGGGTGGAGAACTCGGCCTGTCGGGTCGAGTCCTACGGGATAGCGTCAACGACACTGTTGCAACACGATCCGCGAGGAAAGAATGGACAGACGACTCCGCGGCGATCGCGACAACGCTGCAATCGAGGGATTGCCAGAACACGCAGCGCGTCTGAAACCGATAACGACTGCGCTGGTTGATTGCCTAGCACGACAGCTAGTGTGGATTGAGCCCATCAAGTACGGCAGGCGAAGGAGTGGGTGTCTTTTGACAACAAAACGAAACAACGAAGAAAGCGAACAAAATTTCAAGACTGGATGAGAACGAATATCCTGCGCCCGCGACTGCCGCGATCAAATCGCGGCAACGTCATGTTTTTACGCGAATCGAGGCGACACGCGTTAAACGGCAAGGATCCGGCTGGCGCAGAGGATCAAGGCAAGGTGTGACGCGCATACAGTAATAGAAGGAACAATAAAAATGGCGCGATCCTGTCCACTGCGCGTGGGTAGCATGGAGAATGAAGGACAAAGAGGGCAACTGGAGGTTTGGATTGGAACGCCGCGCACCTTGGCCGTAAGAGCGTTCTTGAGCGCAAGACCAGCAGCATTTCGGATGTGGATGGGCTTGCTCTCGTCTACAAGCTCTGTTGAGAGCATGATCATATACGCCGGCTAAGGACCAAGGACGGTCAAGCGGTGCGGTGCGCGGAACGGTGGATGTCGCACATAATTCTCTCTCGACGCATTCTCTAACTGTTGGGTGGCGCTTTCGCGCGTATTTTGGTCTGCGAGACACAAATTGAGCGGGAACGACTGGCAAGCGAAGGTGTGGCTTGCGCACCAGGAGATAGAGTGTTGGCGAGAAGGTCACCAGCATTCATGGTGTTGTTGATGTATGCGCGGCCGTAAAGTAGAGCTGATGCTCGGTTGGATAAGGGACTGGATATACAGGACTCCTAAAGGGACGGACTGACTGGGAAAGAGAGTGGATGATGAAAGTAAGGAGCAAGCCGCAATACGACGGTCCCCGGACGCGCCGCGCGGCTCAACTCAGAAAAAAGGCGCATTGGCACGCGCAGGTCACGCCGGGCTCTGCTTCCTCCCTTCACTTGACTCCATTTCACCAGCATGGCCGACAGGGTATTGAGCCACCTTTTCTTTTATCCTGTCTTCTGCTGACACCCTACGACCAAGGGAAGAGGCGCTACTCGTGGTCGCGGCACCACGGGTCCGCGAGGTCGCCACGGCGGTCCCCAAGGTCCCCAGCCGACGATGGATAAACCCAAGCGCGAGGCCATTCTTGATCTCTCAAAGTACGTCAACGAACGGATACGTGTAAAGTTCACCGGTGGACGCGAAGGTGCGTTGTCCCTCGTTCCATTGCGTCCTCCGCCTCATCGTCTTCTTGCAGTAACGGGCGTGTTGAAGGGTTATGATCAACTTCTCAACCTTGTCTTGGATGAGGTAACGGAGGACGTGCAGGGTGCGTGCATACAAGATATTTGCTGCTTATCCTCCACAAAGCTGCGGATATAGATCCTGAGCCGCGGACGCGTTCACTTGGTCTTGCTGTCCTCCGCGGCCCGACAATCACTCTCCTCAGTCCGGTCGATGGATTCGAGGAGATCGCAAACCCGTTCGTCGCGCAAGAATGACCTTTGGATTCGGAAGCTTCTCGGACGTATAGGCTCTTTTCGTTTAGCGTATTATCTTGTACTCTTCACCATGTATCTTACCGTGACAGTCCTGCCTTGGTCTCTCGTGACGTGAGTTCAGCGAACCTCGTACTGGGACTCGGACACTGACGTTTGCCCTCCGTCAACCGCCTCATTTCAGACATACGCGCACACGTGTATGTAACACGCTCCTTCGCTTGGTAGTGTCCAAAAGGCTGATTGCCTATCAACGAGCTTGACGCCCGACTACAACAGGCGACAGAGGTATGTGGTCAAGAAACTACCAAATACTCAAGATCAGGTCCCAATATACTCGGCCCTGCATCTTCCCCGGTCGTATTCGCAGCCACTCTGTTTGTGTTTAGTCGGCGGGAGCGCGGCAAGGAGAATGGGCTGTGCTCTTCGTCGACAGAGTACGAATTTCATCATCCTCATCAATGCCGGTTAGCTGTCAAAGCAAACCTCGCTCGCTTGTGCCAGAACGCCCCTCCCATCATCCCTAGGAGCCACTGCGTTGGCTATCCAAACAAGTCTGTGCCTCGTACCGTCCCAGTTTTGTTCACCATCCTCCTATCCGCTCGGCCCTTGACGAGCTCAGCCTGGAATAGTAAGAGCTGAATTTCGGGACACAGGCAAAGGGGCCAGCGCTGGCCAAGCATGCGATGGGCAGACGACCATCAAGGTGCAGCTGTGCCATCCATCATGTCGGAAAAGACACTGTTTGCCCTCGTCCTGCGCCTGCTCCGGTCAGCACAGCCTTCCTAGCTCCCAGTGCTACGTATTTAAAGCAACAAGGGTGCATCACACCTCCCCATCACGACCCAATTCCTTCTCGCGGCTCTCTCTCTTTTTCTTCTTTTTTTTCATTCTAGCTGCTTGAGGGCTCCTCCCTTTTTCTTCTTTTATTCTTTAACTTTATTTTTCTTTCTTAATTTTCTCTTGTTATGACTTACGACAAGATGCTCCCCGTTGCATTCGCCATCCTCCTTTCTGGAACCGTAAAAGCTCAGTCCTCCGTGGCCGAACTCGTCGCCCAGCTCCGTCTGGCTCCGACCGAAGTTGATCGCTTTAGGACTTTGAATGATTCGGATGTGCGTGCCCGTCTGTCACTCAGAGCGACTTGCGCTTGTTTGACCGCTGCTCACATACAGTTCCTATTCGACTTCAACAATCCCCCTTCTTCTGTGGGTGTCACCAACGGCCTCGCAGGTCACACAGTTGCCGCGACATCAGAGAACTTCGCCGCGGTCGTTGGTAATGGTGTCTCCATGACCATTGGTTTCCTCGGACCCTGCGGCATGGTACGTCATCCCATTCCATCACTCGCGCATCTTACATTTATCACCTACAGAACACCCCTCATACGCATCCTCGTGCGACCGAGATTAACTTCAGTCTCAACACGACGCTTCGTGGCGGCGTGCTCGTCGAAAACGGGGCGCGTTTCGCCGAGATCGATATTGCACCTGGATCTGCAACTGTATTCCCGCAGGGCGCGATCCATTTCGAGATGAATCCGTCCTGCGAGCCGGCTATGTTCGTTGCGGCGTTTAACGGCGAGGACCCGGGCGTTAACCAAGTTGCGCAACGCTTCTTCGGCCTGCCGCCTGATATCGTCGGCGCGACGCTCGGTGGGCTTGGAGTAGAGGAGGTCGCTGGTCTCGAAGCCCTTGTAAGCTGGCTCTTCTAGACTACAGTTTCCCAAGCTGATTAAGAACATTGCATAGATACCAGACAACGTCGCGTATGGCGCCCAGGACTGCCTCCAGCGCTGTGGCATCGACGCCGGCAACCAGCCGACGGACCAGCGCCAACCGCGTGTGACCGCGAACGCCTTCCCAGCAGGTGTCACCCCCGTTTTTCCCCTCGGTAGCTTCCAAGCCGGCACTGCCGTCGAGCCAACCGCCACCGAGTCGGCATCCGCCGTCCCCACTGTGTCGGCGTCTGGGGCCTCTAATTCCACTGTCGCCGAATCTGCGGCTTCAGGGCCAACATACACCGCGTCGGCAACCGAGTCATACAGCGCGTCCTACGCGTCCTACAGCACTTACACGTCCAACGCGCTGCCATATGCTACCTATACGGCGTCGGCAGCACCCGAGCCGACCGCCTCCACTTCAGAGCCTGGAGCGTCTTCTGCATCGTCGCTCAACGGCAGCGTCTCCGATGCTTCCTCCACCTCTGCGCCGGATGCGCCCGTAGAGACGTCCCCCGTCGGCCTCTCGGCCGCTAGCGTCACTGAAAGTGCTCCTGGGTCGTACTCTACCGGATCTTATGGCTCGGGCTCTGGCAACGGCAACGGCCACTATGGTCCCGGCCCCGTGCAGGGCGGCACAAACGGCGACGGCGTGACAGTCATCATCAACACTGGCGACAGCAGCATTGAAGAGTACTACCCGGCAGGGTCAGGCGCAGGAGCGGGATGGTGGTCGTCGGAGGGTTCCGGGATTCCATCAGAGTCCAAATGATCATACTCATTCTGCATAAGCATATCTTTGTCTTGTCTCTTTTGGGCTGTTGGATGACTGGTGCATCTTGTAAAGGTCTTGCATACGAACCACCTTCTTCTGATTCTCACCGCCGTCGTTGTGTGGGGTGAACAGAGTGCCGAGAGAGGCCGGTGGGTTCTTCAAGACATGTATGACAAGCGCCATAAAGCTCCCTTCTGTTGGTTTCTAATATTAACAGACTGTTGAAGGTGTATATTCGACAGAGTACGAGTATCTTTGCAGGGGTGATCAAGGTGTAGGATATGATCTCTGCGGTTGGATGGATGACAGGCAGTCATCGTTGGGAGAAGCACTGAAGAGGACGGCGATAGTGCCTGTATCAAAGGAAAATCTAAGACAGTATGAGCAAATGAAAGGACAGCGGCCTATATAGGCAGCGAAGAGAAATGCAGTGGAGTGGAATACATGTAAATAGTTGTCAAAAGAATGATTGAGGTCGGAGAGATACTCAAGATGGCAGAAGGTGGATAGATAGCGAGTGGCTTCGAACAGAGTGACGGATTTATTGTGAGGGATACGGGAGGCAGCGCGGGGTCATGTCGTCGGGATCCGCGCCGCCGAATGGCCACATGGGTATATAACACATTTCCTACGTCGGAATCAGTGCTAACTTCTTGACGAACCAAGCGATAGCACTCACGTCTTCGGCGCACGCGGGCCGGCACTTGACCCAGATAGACCAATCGAGCCATAAAACGAGCTCGATCGTTTCCCTGCGCAAAGACTGGATCGTAGCGTCGATCTCCTCTGTCTCCGCCTCCTCGACGTCGAACGCGACCTCCCACATGCGCGCAAGGCGGCGACAGATCTCATGAAGCGTTTGGTCGACGGATGCGAGGATCAAGCGCTCCTGTTCCGTAAGGAGGTCCACAGGGATGTACGATGTAGCAGAAGCTGCGCAGCGATAGACAACGGGCCCCAACCAGTCCTTGCTGCCGTCATCCGAAGGAACGGAGTCCCGGGAGAGGTATGGCTCGAGCATAATGAGAAGCTGATTACGTGCAGACACTGCTACTGCTCGCGAGGTCGCAGATCCCAGCGTACGTTCGAGGCGTTTGAGGCGGTCTGCGTAACGATCGACGATGACATGCGTGACGCTCTTCCAATCAACGCCACTCGGATGCTCAGGAGTGGCGCGGGTGAGAACGTTCTCGAGTTCTGCCATCTTGGTGTCGATGTCGGCTGTTGAGATGTTGAGCAGACGATGCTGCGCACGGCGCTGGCCACGGCGCGCCTCGACGAGACTCGTGAGCGCGGGATCGTAGAACGACACGAAGCCGGAGAGATCGACCTGCACACGTGTCTCACCCGGGAGGCGATCGTGCCACTTTCCTGCGACGGTTGCCTGCTCAAACGAGGCGGTCGGGAGGCTTCCCTTCCAGCCTACCGGGGGCTCCGCCGGCTCCTGCGGCGGGGGGCGTTGGCCGGATCTGCCAGGCCCGCCAGATCCACCGGGCCCACCAGTCTCATAAGCAGGCGGCCCATCATCATCATACACAGGGGCGGATGTGTCGCTACAAGGGGCAGGTCGCTCCAGGGAATCGCTCTCATTGTCCATGGGAGGCAGTGGACGATGAGAATGGCCCTTTGGGTACACCGGCAGAGGAGGCCTCTGACCTTTAGGAGGCGGCATGGGACGTTTTGAACCGTTGTGCACCGGTGGAGGGCGAGGGTGCCCCTTCGGCGGGTGGTCATCTTCTTCCGGGGGCGACAGGGGTATGCGATGGCTGTCTTCCGTCGACGGCAGCGGCATGTGGTGGCCATTCTTCATCGGTGGAGGCGGCTGCGGCGGCATGTGCCGACCATCGTTCATCGGCAGCAGCGGCATGCGCCGACCACCCTTCATGTCTGTCCGGTGCTCGCCGTGAGGATACTTGCCGCCGTGCCTAGGGCCCTCCTGACTCTTGGCATCGAAGCCATGCGGACGACCACGGTGGCGCTCGTCATGGCCATGCTCGGACTCTACATCCACTAGAGGAGAATGAAGATGGTCGAACGGTGGTGACGGAGGATGGCTAGATGAATCGGACGGAGGTGGGGGGTGAGCGGGCCCGTCGTGGTGGAGGCGGGGTGCATCGAAGGGAGGTAGAGGGTGGGAAGGGCGGCGAGGACGGTCGAAGTCAGGGCTGGGACGGCCGTTCGACGAGGAAGGCGGCGGCGGTGGCGGGTGATGACCCAAGGCTCCATCGTGCATACGTACATGATCGGCATCATCGTACGTATTAGGACGGCGTTGGGGATGTTTATCGCCGTGATCATAGCGACTTTCTTCGTGAAAGACCACGTCAGTAGGACGACGATGAAGGCGCTCGCGCTTGCCGTCGTCGGACGTATAGGCGGCTGGAGGAGTCTGTGGCTTCTGTGGACGACCGCGAGGACCGCCAGCGCTCGGGACAACATCAAGAGACGTAATGAGATCGAGGCCATCCGAGAAGTCGCATTGCATGAGTTCGCTGCGTGGCCGTGATCATCAGCATAAAACGCCACAAAGAATGAAACGGATGCACAAGTGGAATTCTTGGCGCACAAAACCGTCGATGTGGACCCCGCTCGCCCACTTGCAGAGCTCGCGGATGCGCTCGCGCTCCTTCCAAGTATACTCAGGGTGAACGCCCCGCCACGCAATGATATCCTGTGAATCCATCGAGCCGTCGTCGATCTTAGCCGCGCCAGCGCCGTCGATGTAGACGATTTTGAGGGCCCGGCTGGTCATGAAGCTTAGGACATGGCCATTGTTACCACGTGCAAAGAGGTAGGCATGCTCGAAGTCGAACGCGAGCCAGTCTGGCTCGTCGGGGACAGTCTCTCGACTCCTGCCGTGGTAGAGCACGGTTCCGGCAGGAATCGTAGCAGCGACGAGACTATGGCCTGGCTTGTCATTAGCAGATGACGAAGAATATGGAGGGCTAGACGACAGCCATTCGACACGGAGCTTTCTACGCACCATGACGATGGAGTGAGTTGGGCCACAGCTGGAGTACGTCAACCACGGAGTTGAAGATAAGATTACCAGTGACGTCAGAATGAGGCGTTTTGTCCCAGTCACTGTGTTCAGCGTCGATAGAGAAAGTCGACTGAGCATCCCGCCGTATGGCCAAGGTGAACGGGACTGAGACGGCGGCGAGGAGCAGCGAGGGCAACCTCATCGTCACAATCAGAACGAGACGGATAAGAGCAGTGGTCCATAGTCTGTCAGGTCGTGCTGTATATTATATAGCGGCCGCGGCGAGGGCGGGCAATTCTGCTGCGGAACGCTGCGGTGGATGGACGGCACTCGAAGCGCGCGTGGGACCGAAGTCGGCTGGGTATCTGATACGATAAAATAAAACGTCCCCGACGGCTCTGCACCATTTCCCGAAGCCGGCAGACGTCCGCAGACAACCTCAGCCCACACCGGACCCTGCCTAAACATACCCTCAGCCGCATGCCACGTGTACATCGGATAGCTGCGCAACGTCACCGAGAACGGTTGTTCGGTAAACGTGCACGATGATCGCACCCTCACAGACGTCCAAGAATATAACAGCATCGTATAAAATGTACAGTAGAGTAGATATGCACAACATATATGTTGTTCGACGCCAGACACGAGGAACAAAACGGCGCGACGCTCAAGCAGAGTCTGCAATCTCACTTGCTCGGAGGAACATAGTTTCTCGTCAAGTCGATGCCTGACCCCTTGAGATGCAGATTCGTAATCTTTGCCTGCCGATTCCGTGGCGCGTTTTTCTTGCCTTTCTTCTTCGTCGTCGGAACCTTTACCGCCGTTGCCTCGGCCGCAGTCGCTTGCAAGCCCTCTGGCGGATGATACCAATATTAAGGACGCCCGCGACTCCAGCGCGAGTGCCCCACAGAAAGACGTACCATTCGCAAGCTGCTTGAGCAGATCGACGTCATTCGGCACCTTCAACGAATGCCAAAGGTCGAGAAACTCTGCGCCAGCTGAGGGGCCCTGGCCGCGCAGATGTGGATAAACATACCTTTCTCGACGCAGAGGCCAGTATTATTGGGGCCTTCCCGCCATTTCGTAGGATCTTCCTCCTTCAGTTCATTGGCGAACACATGCTTCATCTGGCCGTCCTTGCCCGCACGGGTCGCGAGAACATCGCCAGTCTTCTCAAACTCCTCGATTGCTGCAGGGGTTGGCTTCCAAGACTCTTTTAATAACTTAACGTTGAGGCCATTACCACCTTTCGAGTGCCGCTTGATCTCAGTCAGAAGCTGGGTTTTGTTAGAGATGTCGAATTGGTGCTGCAAGAAAGCATCTGTTACTCTACCTGCAGTGACAGCGGGTAGTCACGCACCTTGAATTTGGCCAGCTCCATCTTAGGGTCCCAAATTACAGAAGGGTGATTGAAAAACATTTCACGTAGTGTAGAGTCCTCCATCAACGGCGTCGAGCTATACATCGCAATGTCGCTTAGACGTCGTGGACCTTCTTGAGCCTACGCTCTAACGTTAGTGTCTTGTCGATACTAGAACGGACAAGAAGAGCGACATGCCCTCAGCCAATCCACGGCGTAGATGAGCTGCGTCTGCCTGTATCTACCCGAGCCCGTATCCGCGGGTTGTGAGAAGACAACATCTACGGGAGAGTAAGTATAATGTTTGATAGGAAGAATAGTGGACGCACCTTGCTTTGGGCGTTTCTTCTTGTCGGGATTTGCAGACGCAGCGGCCACGGAGGAAGACGAAGCTTGTGTGGAGTGCCATGATTGAGTGTTGACTTTGGCAAGGGAATTTTTGAAGTTCGCGGCGTCTCGATCAAGTTTGCTCATGATGGTCGAAGAAGAGGCAGATACCGCTGCTACTGCAGCGATCGGGCGTCGTGGGCTATGGGTGTGCTAAGCAACGTCCCTGTCTCACGTTTTACGCCGCGTTAAGCTTTAAGTTCCAACAGCCGTTCGAGTCGGATTTGACTCGGACTCCTCGCGTTATAATATTAATAATTAATGCGAGTGTTCGTATAGTATATACACACATAACGCCATGCTCGTGAAGTCGAGTCTAGTTCCGTATTGTTCAAAGGAAAACAAAGATACGGCGTTGAAGACTGCACGCCAGTGCCACAGTCCGTGCAAATCTGAGATCATGTTTATAAGCGGGCGCCGCTTGTAAGCGGATTACAATATTAAAAATTCGATCATAATTCAGGACAGTCCGATTGTTGTAAGCTGATTATAATACTGTCGGTTACCTCACAGGCAGCTTGCAAGCGTCTGTGAGCAATTGTAAGGGGCTTATAATAGCCCCTTGTGATGGCCCTTTTGATGCTTACGAAGTTACGAGCCTTATAAGCAACCAGGCTTAATTGTAGCGATTTTGATGCTTATAAGCAATTACAGTCTCATTCCCAGATTTGCGACATTTTTTGTCAAGTCACTGCCATCCTTCTTAGTCAACATTGCGTAGAGTTTCTTAACTTCTTGCACCTCGCTGATATTCTGGCGAACAAAGATTCTGGCGATGCGAGGACTGAGATGTCTCAGAGCACTGTTCAGATATACAGAGGCTGGGCGGTCGGTACGAGTTGCCAGTATCGGACGTTGCTTGCCGCATGCTAACTAGCAAGAGGGTTCTACGCGTGGAATGGGAAACTTCTTTTTTTCAGGACGAGCTCGATTAAGTATGTTGGCCGGGATCGAACCATAGTTGAGATTGATTTAGAAGCAACGACAAGCACTAGGGTTGAGTAACATAACATAGCCCTTAACAGGACTTACGCTTCCTCAAGAGCAGATTGATGTTCGCAGGAACGCATGCCACGCCGATGTAGCGATGCACTGGATACTTTGTGTCGCCCTCGAGCTTGATGTCGTAATTCAGGACCATGTACGCGAGTATGGCTTTGATTTCGTTCGCGGCGAAAAACCGACCGGGGCTAACCTCGTATCAAGCCTTTTATGCCTTTCGGTCAGCATAAATTGTGCTCACCACGCGTGGCGCCCGTGACCGAAGTCAAGAAACTCGGGACATGTCGTAACGAGCTGGTGCCTTCTGTCTTCTCCAGCTCTGTCCCTAAGATTCGCAAAACGCCAGGGGTCAAACAATTCCGGATTTTCGTAGTTACTTGGGTCGTAATGCGCTCCACGAGCAGCAGCACAGACCATGACGCCGGCTGGAATTGTCACGCCATTCGAGAATCTGAAAGGCTTGAGAGAGTACCGGGCCATAGAGGCTGCGAGAAGCTTAGTCAAGGGAGACGGCGGGAAAATGTGTTTTCTTACAAGCGGTAAGACCATCCATGCGCTGAGCTTCCTTAAGGAAGCTGTCAACCTTGTGCAACTTACCTATGGCTGACTTCGTCCACCCGTTATTAGCTACGACTTGCCCCACTTCTTCGCGCAAGATATCTGCGTAAAGAGGGTTCTCCGCTAAGTAATATAGCGTCTGCGTCAGTGCCTGTGGACGATGCTCATTACCGAGCCGCTACAGCGCGAAGCTAATGGTGTTCTACCTACCTGAGACGACGTATGGATGGCTGCAAAATTCATGGCCAGTACTCGCTTTGAGAGTAACTCATCCGATGTCTCCTCTCCTGCTTCAATGAGCCACTGCAATAGGTCTTTTGGCTTGTCAGCTCGTTCTTCCCTGCTCTCGGCTATTACGCGTTGACGTTCTCGGATAAGAGGCCCGAGATGTCCGACTGCGCGGCGTGTTTGCCTGGGGACATTTGTAAGGACGTGACAAACAAGTCTATGTCAAGAGGTAGTAAGTATCATCTGAGATGGGTGAAGGAATGGCGACGAAGCGCGCACGGCTTTAAGAATTCTGGAAATTGTCTGAGAACCATCGAGCCTACGGCAACATCGGTGGTAAACTGAATATTGAGGGACATATAGTCCTCATCGCGACCTGTATCCATTGTTAGCTCCATATGCGGCGTTTGATACGGTCGGAACGGTGTGTACATAGAGGTAGGCCAATAAACACCCGGTTCGATACGCGGGAGACGATCCGCTGAAGAGCTGTGGTCGTTTTGAATTTCACCCAGCCTGTGTCATTGTCAGAGGCCGTGTTCAGCAAAAAGTTCGACACCATTATACTTCTTTCGACCTCGGCGGGAACAATGTCGTTAAACGCGGCGACCATCTCGTCGTATACCTCATCGAATAATACACCAATATGGCGCGTAAATTGGCCGCGAATAACGTTCGCGTGATACTGATTCATCGCAATTTCTCTGCCGAACGTATAAGTCATTTCGAAAGCCTGGACTCTGGTGAGCGATTGGAGAGGGGGTATTGATGGAGATTATACTCGATCGGCGCCTTTCGCGAAGGAAAGCATGTTATCGGGAGCCTTGCTGATGTCCTCGATCTCCTGCCTCCCTGCAGCCACTACCAACCATCCATCCATGACTGGTATCTTAAACACTCCAGGCTTATGCTGCAGAACAGCAAGATGAAGGCGTGCTCGGATACACAGAGACGGAGAAAAACGCGCCTTTTCGTAGCCTTCCATGATCATTTCGCGCGCATATCCCAAGAACTTCAGGGCAGACAACCATGACAGAATTGGATCAGCGTAACCGATAGTAGGAATAGACCAGAGCTGCCAGGAGGCAATCGGTCAGAACCGACGCCGTATAGTCAAGAAACCCACCCCTTGAATCCCAGTAGCCCATTTAGCTACAAAAGCCAGCGCTGCAAACCCGACGAGGAGTGTTGAGGTAGGAGACCAACTGTAGCCGCTCATAGTGAGGAAAGACGTGCCGTGAAGCGGTAGATTGACCACGTCGCTCGGTATATAATGTCGAGACAATCACACGTTCATGCGTGCTGCAATCAAAAAGGCACGATGGGATGCATCGAGGCGACTCATCGGGGTCGTGAATTGAAGCCAGGCGGATCTGTGTAGCGTTCACAGAGAGGAAGTCGATGTTTGGAACGACACTTGTCCGAGATGCCCCACGATACTGGCGCATGCGGCGCGATACAGACACTTGCGGCGCGATACAAGCATGTGGCGGACGTCACAGGGTACATCGATTCTAAGATTCCGCCTTAGGACTTTGGGCAAGCGTCATCGATCCCAGATAGTGTAGAATGACATGCTGTGGCAAGTTTGGGAACGACATACTGTAGTACACAATCAAGTCCGTCAGGCCGCCTTTGCGCTGCGCTTTCTGAAGCAGAGATTCACGTTCGCCGGCACGCAGGTCGACGCAATATAGCGAATGGGCGGCTTCCCCGCCCCATCCTCGAACTTGATATCATAATTCAGGACGATATGAGCGAGCATCGTCTTAAGTTCGTTAGCTGCGAAGAACCTGCCCGGACTGTTTTCCAGATGAGCGCCAAGTCCTCTTATCAAACAACTAAGGCACGAACCAGGCGTGGCGCCCGTGACCAAACGTCAAGAACTCCATAGATGTTGCAACAAGCTGGTGCTTTGTGCCCTCTCCATCTTCGTCGCGCATGTTCGCGAAGCGCCACGGATCAAAGACTTCCGGGTCCGTGTAGCTTTCCTCGTCGAGATGGATGTCGCGTGAGACGCAAGAGACATCCTCGCCGGCAGGGATCGTCAACCCATTGGAGAATGTGAAGGGCTGGAGAGTGTACCGGCCCATGGTTACTATGCGTAAAGTCAGATCAGCGGGCGAACCAGGATGCACCGACGACGTACGAGCACCCAGGCCTTCCAGGCGTTCAGCCTCCTTAATGAAGCTGTCAAGTTTACGCATCTTGCCCAGGGAAGCCTTCGACCATCCATACACAGCCACAATCGTCTCGACCTCTTCGCGCAACACGTCTGCACACTCAGGATGCGCCGCCAGATAGTATATCGCCTCGGTCATACTCTGGGGACACTTATCAAGTCTAATAATGAATAAACAAATCCCAGGCATACCAATGATGATGTGTGAATCGCGGCGAAGTTGACGGTCAAAATGCGCTGCGCAAGATTCCGAACGGATTTCTCTTCCCCCTCGGCGTTGTCCATGAGCCACTGAAGCATATCATTTGGTTTGTCCTCCCAATTCTCGCCATGTTCCTCCATCAGACGGTAACGCTCTTTAATGAGGGGCTCGAGATGTTTGAGCGCACGGCGTATTTGAAGGGGAACCTTCGTGAGGACATGGCCAACAAGCCTACGAGGCACCCGTCAGCATAGAGGAATAGACATAACGTTAGTGTGAGTGGAACGTACGGCTTCATGAAGTCGGGGAACAGCCTCAACAGACGCCCACCAAGGACGACATCTATCGTAAATTCTACGTTTAACTTGATGTAATCTTTGTTACGACCTGCGTACAGATCAGTCGTCGTAGTGAAGCAACTAGGCAATACGATGCGGACAGAGGGGAAGGCCGATGAATAAACGGTTGCTCGTGCGGCAAACGATCTGCTGGATGGTCTCCTGAGTTTTGACGGTTACCCAGCCTGCCAAAGCCATTGTCAACGTGCACGTTATTCTGGAACAAAGTCGCTACACACTGCCATCGTCCTTAACAGGAATGACATCGTTGAATGCAGAGACGACCTCGTCTCGTATGTCATCAAATAGCACGCCCAGGTTGCGTGTCAGCTGGGAGCGAACAATAGGGACGTGATAATGGTTAGTCTCAATCTCTGGCCCCAGCGTGTACCGGATTTGAATGGACTGAATGAAAGGGTCAGTCGGCTCGCGCTACTATGGAGACAGGTGGCCAGCGTACGCGGGCAACAGAGGCCGTAAAGCTGAGAACTTCGTCAGGGGCCTTACGAACGTCTTCGATGTATGATTTCCCGGCAGCAATTATCAACCAACCATCCATCGTTGGGACTTTGAACACGCCCGGGTTCGTCCTGTATTTCCGGTAGCCCTCCTCAATCATCTTGTGTCCACTGGTGAGGAACTTGACGGCCGAAATGTACGACAGGAAAGGGTAGCTATAACCAACCGTCGGAATATTGTCCAGCTGAAAGGAAGGTAAGTGATCCTCAAGCTGCGCGCGAATTTGCATAGCATACCCCGCGTCGGTCGAAAACCCATTTAACTAGGACAACAATCCCTACGGCGCCTGCAACAACGGCAGGGATTGACACAGAGGTGGACTCATACATGTGGGAGGTTGAGAGGAGACACTGCGCAGCTCCTCACGTTATAAAGCTATGGGAAAGGGGCCATGGGCATGTGGTCTACGGGGCGTAAAACGCGGCTGCCTAACATCTTCCGTCCCATCAGCTGGAGTCCGTCCACTGTCTGCCCTGTGACAACAAACCTGAGCCAGAGCAAAAGCAATACAAACACCTCCCTCCTGGATGCGGTGATTGGCGCTGGACTGTTTCGCCACCACGCTATCCTAGCTTGGATCACTACTGTTTTCTACGAGATTTTGAAACGGCATGATTAGGTTTTATTCTAAGCCTGGAGGATCATTCGCAACTCGTACCGTAGTTTTCCAGCCGACGGTCAAGCCGGGGGAAAGAAGTTGACGAGAATGCGGATGTTTTACTAGGCATGGGAGATGAGAATTTGAGAGGCGATTGGAAAAGAAGATGGACTGCCGCGACCGGCGGGACGCCTAACGCGTCATTGACAACCGAATCAGCCGGCCCTGGCGGCGGCCCATGGTCCCGCCGCGTTCAGGGCAACCACTGGGCAACCTAACCTAATCATGTTGCACTCCGAGTCGCTCGTTTCTTTGCACCGGACGGTCATCCTGTCCCGGAAAATTCTCTTGAAGCCCTCTCAGACGAACAGGAGGAGGCTGTAATGTACGAATTAGTCATGGATGGCAATAACGAGTGCGACACATCATGAGCTTCCCAAAGCACAAAACCTGCACCACGTATAAGATTGGTTGACTGAACTATGGCTATAAAGATGCTAGGCATGACAGGGCTAACAACTGTGATGTGAATTTAGCAGGTGACGGTGCGGCCGGTGCGTTCTCCAGCTCTTAACCAGTTGTACATCACGACCTGCGAACTGCTTCCTTCCTTGCCCTCCCTGCCATTTCCCTGCTATGCACCTTCAGGAACCCTTGAATACCCTCTTGGACAGCAGAAAAGCCTTCCGACATGGAGGAATGAGCGAGAAAGACATGGATGGCGTGGTTGGCGCATTCCGCGTATTTTCTGCTTTTTGCGCACTCGCGCGTTATTCCCCAGGTCCTCCCGGAGGAGTTGTATGCAGGGGCTGGCAGTCGACTTGAGGAGTTGATTGAGTTTTTATGGTCCGATATCACTTCAACCGGATGTGGTTCTCCTTCCAAGTAGTGCCACCATTCCTCGAGGGCCCTTTTGTCAACCATCATCTGGTAATCCAGCAGCGTGCAATTCCAGATATAGGGCGAGATAATGCCGGACCTTGGTGCAGGTGCCGCAGGCCGATTATAGCTTGTCAGAGCTAGGACGAGGGTCGCTATACTCTTTGTTATCTCAGTCGAGATGCAGTGGTATAGGAAGAGTGGTGAATGATAAGTCCAGATCTCAGCTCAATCTACTAAACACAGCCCGTCGCTGAAATTATGATCGTGTCGGTACCATTTTTGCACGCGTCTGTGTCTCGTTCATACTTGATGATTACATTTTGATCCGTGTCCGCGTGCTGCAAATGCTAGCCTTGGAGGATTGATAACGATGAAAAGGATGTACTAGGTTGTGTAGCTGTGCCGTGAGTGACGGAAGACTGGGTTTTCAATGAGCGTAAGTGACAACGACAGATACGCACGGGACCGACGTATTCGTCAAATCTCTTACTTGTCTTTAACCCCCATCATCCTTCTCATGTCTCCTTCGCTTACGCCCCCATTATCACCTAGCAGCCCTCCACCCGCCATCGACACCCTACAACTCACGATCCCCGAGTCTCATATTGCTGAACCACCTCCACCATACCCATCCTCACCCCGCCGCGCTCGCCGCACGCGACGGCACCACCACTCTGATACGGATCACGATCACCGACGCGCATGGTCGGACTCGGGCGACGACGAGCCCAATGAGCGCATGCCGCTACTTGGTCATATACCAGGCCGGCCGCAGGGCGGGCTGCGGCCGCGTGCGCTATCTCAGTCCAGCGCGACGCCGAGCGCTGTCAGCGGAACGCCGAGCCTTGCGCAGGCACTCAGGCTCGACCTGGATTCGGACATCGAAGACGACACGGAACGCTATGAGCGCGAGACGGAGGCACAGACGGGGCGCGACGCATTCGAGCGGGAGGAGGATGGTCTGGCACCGACGGCGGCACGGAGACGACGGTCGCGCGTATGGGCGTACTTCAAGCCCCTCGCTCGGCGAGCGGAATGGGCAGCTCTGTTTCACCTGTTCGTACTCAACTTTCCGTACGCGTTGCTGGCGGCGATCTTCTGCTTCGTTTTCACCCTGGTGCGTTGTTCGCTTCTTATCGTCGAAAGGACGTCGTCGGGTGCCTGTGTCCTGGTAACCACTGTGGCGTGTTGAATTGCTAATTCTGTCATTCCGCCACTCCCGCACACCGCACACCGCACATGTAGACGGGGCTTTACGCAGGTCGGGCGCGGTACCTATATATGCCGATCCCATCCGACATTGCGCGGGCATTGTGGCCGGAGGTGGAGCCAAGCTTTTCTCCTGGCGTTGCCTGGCTGGGAATCCAATGGCGACACGGGACTAACGTCGTGGGGATAGGTTGGCACGACGTTGCTCGTCGCGCTTCCTTTGGGTGCGGTCGTATGCTTCTTTGACTTACTCGGAGCGAGAGCACTAGCGCGTGGCGAGGTGTGTGTCCCTTGACGTAACCCGGACGCGGCCACCTTTCTGACATCGTCCCAAAATGTGCTGTAGGTCATGCTCCAGACTGCCTTTCACGGTCCGCTTGGTTATGAGCTAGTTGCGCCGCTCCCGCCTATCTTTACCCGGACACGCGTCGCGACCGCAGCAGAAGCTGAAGTGGGTGCAACGGGTCTGCGGCACGAGCGCTCGTTCTACCGGAACTCGTACGCAATGGTGAGCACACGTGCTTGTTTAGTCTGCGTTGTGGGCGCGTGCGGCTGACGTCGGTGACGGCCGCAGTTCACAGACCCGACGTCGTATCACGCGCTGTTCTACTTCATCGTCATCAAACCAAGCATCACACTCCTCCTGTCTCTTTTCCTTCTCATTGTAGTGCCCCTTTCATTCGCGCTCATCATCCCCGCTCCCGCGACGCTGCGGCTTGTGCGCCGGCTTGGCATATGGCAGGCGAATATCGCGGTAGAGGGATTATACATGGGTGGCACAGGTTAGGGTGGCGCGGGCGTTCTCGCGGAAAGGCGCGTTATAGGCGTGATGGTCAATTGCAGTGTGCGATCGAGTCAGGTAGTATACAACCGGTTTACAGCTCCTTATTTCACACGGTGCTTGGTGATTCTGGGCATGCCGGACATGCAGACGAACTCAGCAGGAGAAACGATAAGACCGTGAGGTCGCCGACATGAACCCCGGAGAGGAAGAGCCAGGCCCGGGACAGTGGCGTCTTATATGGGAATTCCGTAAGGAGTGCATTAAAGACGCCTCGCGCGTCTATAAGACTCGTAGTGCAGCCTCGTGGCTTCTCCCCTGCCACCGTCACCCTCCCTCGTCCCCAGCGAGTCACCGAGAGGCTGTACGGTCCCGTCCCAGTTTATAGTCCTCTTCGTCGTCCATCCCCACTTCTTCCCAACTTCCCTCACGCGTCCTAGGACCCGTTGTAACCCAACACCCTGTTCGTTACTTGACACTGTCCTCGGAAGACAATGGATACCTTGAAGAGCTTAGTACAGCCTTTACTGGGTGCGGGCGCGAGCAGTTCCATGATTGATGGAATGAAGCTCGTCGTTCTTGGTGGCACCGTCGAGACCGCCCGTCGTATGTCGAGCTCGGCATGGTGAGTAACGTGTAGTCTCCCGGGGTCGGTCTAGTGCTCACGGCGATTTTAGGTCCTCATTCGTGAACTGTGCGTTGTCCGTAGCTTACAGCCTCGCGTTTGCTCAATGTTATCATAGCCTTCTACCTTTCCGTGCATCTCGTCTGTCGTCGTTATACTCTACCACCGTCCCCTTACTTACACGTAGTCCCTACAGTCGGAAGAGGACATGCCATACGACTGTAAGTCGTTGTGAATCCCCCTAAAACGTGCTTTAATTGACTGTTTTGTAGGGCTCATGCTTTGGCTATCACGCCGACCCGAGTGGCAACGGTCTCGGGAGTTCGAGACGACGACGAGTTCGTCAAGTCCGGGTTTCTACGGCTACCGGGAGTCGGATGACATGCTCGGTGAGGAGGAAGAGGACGAGTCCGAGAGCTTAAATGGCAAGAGGCGCACACGCGTTGTGTTCCAGCCCACTCAAGACACGACACACACCATCTTCTACCGCGGACACTGGTTACGTGTCCGTCGCAGCAGGAAGAGCAACGGGTATGAGCAGTTGACCATCAGGTGCGTGTCATATTGGCATTGCGTATTGTGTTGTAGAGAGCCCCGCATGGGAGGCATACAGCTGTCATTCGTGGTTGAAAGCCGCTGTACACCGCCGCTCTCGTCGGGGTTCCCTCACAGCGCAGTACCGCCACAGTTACTTTCATCATATCTGAGCTGACTCGCGCCCCTGTCTGCCTCGTGGCAATTTCTTCCCACGCCATGTCCAGTGTTATCGCGCGCAATAATTCGATCCTCAAGCAGCTTGTCCTCCAGGCTAAGAAGGAATACGAGGCCGAAGCCGTCCACCGCATACAGATCTATTTTGCGGACTCATATGGCTCCTGGCGTTGGACGGACTCGCGTCACAAACGGCCATTGTCATCCATTGTCCTTAATCCCGGCGTCAAGGAGATGCTCATATCAGACACTAAGGACTTCCTCAAGTCTGAGAAGGTGAGTTCTGGCCGCACCCTAGGATCCGCGTACTCGGGGATGACTGATGGCCGTGCAATGTAGTGGTATGCTGACCGCGGCATTCCATTCCGGCGTGGTTACCTGCTTTACGGCGTTCCAGGTGAGTGCAGTAGGCGCGCGGAAAGCATCATCTTATCGCGAATAGGCTCTGGAAAGTCGTCACTAATCCATGCCATCGCCGGCGAGCTCATGCTTGACATTTATGTTGTCTCCCTTTCATCATCCTGGATCAACGACAGCACGCTCACGACCCTCATGGGACGCGTCCCGAGCCGCTGCATCGTCCTCCTTGAAGACCTCGACGCAGCTTTCACGCGCTCCACCAATCGTCAAGAGAAGTCGAAGAAGGAAAAAGAGAAAGAGAAGAAGAAAGACAATGATTCAGATGACGAAACGACGACGACAGCAACCACACACCGTTCGCGCCGTCATCGTTCTTTGAAGGCGGACAATCTCTCGGACGTTAACACGTTGACGCTCTCCGGTCTTTTAAACGCCCTTGATGGTGTCGCTGCTTCAGAGGGACGCCTCCTCTTCGCGTGCGTTTCACATACATGCAGACTATATATCGACCGTTAACTCCGGCTCGCAGCACGACGAATCACCTCGAGCGCTTGGACCCCGCCCTATGCCGTCCCGGGCGTATGGATGTCTGGATCGAGTTCAAGAACGCGTCTAAATGGCAGGCAAAGGCCCTCTTCCGTAATTTTTTCCCTTCGGCAGACGCGGACGCTGCTGCGGATGACGCTGAGGCGCTCGAGATTCCGCCGCCACCGTCTCCGACTTCCAGCACGTTCAGCACACTCTTCTCCGACGCGTTTTCGGGCCTGTCCTCCGCTTCCGGTTCGCAGTCCCCCTCACTCTCCTCTACGTCGATCTCTCGTCAGGGCTCGGTCCGCGGTCCAAGCACCCCCGTTAAGACCGAGGGCGAGCAATACCTCCCCCCAACGATGGAGGAGCACCTCGCTGCATGCGCGCAGGCACGCAAGCCGCTCAGCGCCGCCCGCCTTGAGCAGCTCGCGACTGACTTCGCGGAGGCGATCCCAGATGAAGAGTTCAGCGTCGCGGCACTGCAAGGCTGTGAGTGTTCCAATTTTCATGTGCATTGCTATGCATGATCGTTAGCATCTTATTCGCCTTGTCCCCGGGTGTTCGTTCCGTCGCTCCGCGGGTGCGTTAACTGGGTTGTGAGCTGTGCTAACCTGTGTTCATTTGGCAGACTTGCTCAAGAACAAGTCGCGCCCTGAGACTGCTGCGTCCGAGGCAGCGGCGTGGGTGATCAGCGAGCGTCAGCTTCGTGAGAAGCTGCGCAAGGAACGCGAGGCACGAAAACTAGAGGAAGAGAAGGAGGTCCGTCCCAACACTCCTTCGCTACTGGCGTGCACCCCGCTGACACTTTTGTAGGAGAAGGAAGAGGAGGAGCGCAAGGCAAAAGAGGCGGAAGCAGCCAAAGCGAAGGAGGTGGAGGCGGCTGCGCCGAAAGCTGAGCTCGTAGTAGTGCCCGAGCTTGTGACGGATGAGAACATCGAGCCGGCCGCGTCGCCCGCGCCAACGGACGGCAGCAACGGCGAAGGCGTGCATTGGATCCAGGTCGTCGAGACTATTCCCACGCCGCCTTTGGAGCAGGTGCAAGTGGTCACACCACTAGCAATTCCAGGTTCCCAGTGGGAGTGACTAGATGCAAACGATACGATCGAGCAAAAGCAAGAGCAGGAGCAGGAAGCAGCGCATGCCTGCCTCGAAAATACGCGAGACGTAAGCAGGCGGTTCAAGGGCGGGTACGCGCTCGTATTCGCATGGGTGCACGCGTACCCGACCTTCCTCCAGCTTTGTACACTCTTCCTCAAGCTCTTCTGGAACGCTTAACTTGGAATGCTCACTTTTAACGACTGGAATGACTTTGGTTTTTGGTTCTACTTCATGTCTCAAGACCCCTCCAGGCGGGACGCATCTGGACGCCCTTCCTTCTCATCCCACTCCCATCCCCATGCCAATCATCTGTATATACGCATCGCTCATCCCACTTGCCCACAACCATCGACCCCTCACGCCGTCTGGCCACCCTCCCATTCCCCTTACCGTTTGCTTACGCCTTGTATAGTTCGCTGGAATGTACATATTTTTGATAGTTGCTTGGCGCAAAAAATGTGCCTCTTAGACGTAGGCGGTGTGATCAAGGTGGATTCGTTTTTCCGATGTGAAGCTACTCTGCAGAAACACATAGAAATATTAAAGCGTCCATGAGGAAACAAGTATACAAGTAATCTACAGTCGGAAGCATCTGACACTCATGTGCTCTTCAGCCCCAGTCGGAGCGCGTACCGCACCAGTGACGGTAACTCCCATCCCAGACGGCTCAAACCAGCCGCTACAAGAAGTAGCGCCAGCAGCGTCCCAGTAACCGTCCTCACGCGCTTCCCGCGACGCCTCTTTTCGAATCGCTCCGCGCCAACGGCCTTGTAATCCTCAAACTTAACCTTACGCGCAAGCCACCAGAAGAGTGTAACCGGCCCCGGGAAGATCGCCACGTTCCGGCCGTCCGCCGAGCGCATTCGATAGTACGACTGACAGTGCGACCAGACCGACCGGGAAAGCCTACGTTGGATCCACTCGTTATAGCGAGTGAAGACATCCGTGCGGACCTCGAACGAGCGCGCGGTACGTCGGACGACGGGCTTGATAAGTTGCAACGCATGATCAATCTGGACCTCCTCGTTGAAGATGACGGAGGCGTGTCCACCGGCGGTGTTGGGACCGAGGCACATGTAGAAGTTTGGGAAGGTAGGGACGGAGAGACCAAGGTAGGCAGAAGGGCCGCCGACGGAATCGAAGAACTCGAGAAGGGATTTGCCCTCGCGGCCGATGATCTTCATCCGTGCAGGTAACTGGGAAATAGTCAAACTATTGAACGGATGCGTCATCCAGTAGAAAGCCCACCAGAGAGAAGCCGGTCGCGAAAATGATCACATCGAGTGGGACGACCTCGCCAGTTTTGAGCTCGAGGCCTTCTTCGACGACGCCGTTAATCGCCGTCCAGTTCAAGGAGACATTTGGCCGACCTAATGACTCTAGATACTGTGGATCGATGATAACACGTTTGCAGCCAGGTGCTGGAGGACTCTCAGGAATCCACCGCCATCGATGCAAAGGCAAGACGCACGGTACTTGGGTATCAGCTGGTCAACATATTCTGGAGGTGCTGTGGACCTAATGTAATTCGACATTTCCTGACGTCTGATCAAACAATGATCACATCCGCAATAAAGTAGGACTCACATCCATACCCTTCCTCTGTGCTACAGTGTTCTCGCCGCTGAATCCCACGAAGTAATAAAATTCCGACTGTGCATGCCCTTGAACAATGAGTCCATGAAGGAAGGTTGTGTTCGTACGATTGCAAATATCATGGCCCGGTAAGCTCGCATCACGAACGGTACGTGACGAAAAATCCATTTTGTTGTCGACCAGTACTTGAACTGATTCTACGCGGGACGTCATTGCGACTGTGAAGGGACGGCGGGCGACGCACCCTCGGTACCAACCACTGGGGGCTCCGGACGAAGTTTGTTACCCGTACTGACGGATCTTCTGAGATTTTCGGTACAAACTGTGCCCTTTAAGCGAAGTTCAAGAAGGAGACAGCATACGAAATAGGACCAACGCACCCGGAACAGCCATTCCCAATAACGCCGACACGCTTGCCCCTCAAATCGACGTCATGCCGCCACCGTGCCGAGTGCCAGACCTCTCCACGGAACTCCTTCACGCCCGGCACGTCCTCCGGGTAGAACGGCGCATGGAATCCGCCAGCGGCCCACCAGAACACGTTCGCATCCTCCGTACGCCGTGTGCTGGATTTCACGTCCTCGAGCGTGACATGATACACCTGCGCGGTATCGTCCCACTCGGCGGCGACGACTTCTGTATCGAAAGCGGTGCGGGATGCAAGGTCGTGGCGCTCCCAGATCGACTGCCAGTATGCGCGGATCTCAGGCTGTGTGGCGTAGTACGACGTCCAGTCCGGGTTCAGCTCAGACGAGAGCGAGTACCAGTGTGCACCGACATCGGAGCCGCATCCCTGGTACCGTTAGCGCTATGGCGAGGTTCACGGACTCATGCAAAAGCGCGCGTACTGGGTAGGTGTTATCCTGCCGCGTCTAGCGTGAGCGAAGAAACACGGAGATTCCGACAACGAAACGTACCCTCCAGACGCCTCCAACGCCATCACATTTCTCGTATATCTATAGGGCGAGCGTCAGCTGGATCGGAGTTGGATCGCGTAAATGACGCGCCGTGAAGTTCTCAAACCCAAGTTGTTTCCTGAGTCCTAGAGCGGCAGCGATGCCCGCCACGCTGTATACCAACCGCCATCAGCCATAGCATCTAGAAGTTGTGCTGTGCATCGAGCACGTACCCAGCACCGACGATGATGATGTGAGGCTGGTCCGCGTCCGCACGCTTCACAACCATGATCCTCGTGACCTTTTATCGAGCGAGAAAGTTAATTGTCTGGAGTGGTGGCTGGGTGGCCAGAAAGACGTCCGTTCCCAAGAATCCAACAGGCGCATCCTATAAGTCTCCGTAGTGATGCCCGTGAAATCGGCAATCCGGGAGCAACCAGACTTATCCGTAAAAGCAGGTGGGGAGACCAGCGAATTGCACCCGGACGCCTCTAGGGGTGCCTAAACTAACCGTGCTGCGCGATGCCTCCGGGCACCGGGCTCTGGGGTCGCTTGTGCGCGCCTGAAGTTGAAATAACGTAGAGTAGATGACATTTGTCGGGCTACCAAGGGCCCGGGCGGCTCGGGAGCCATTGCCCTCGCCCAAGAGTTCTTCCACAGATCCACGCCCTCGGAAATCCGACAAACACAGAGTGGCATGTGGTCATCTGATTCACTTTAATATCTACCAGACCGTAGCTCTACAAAAGTCCACCGTCGATCGTTGAAGCGCGGTCGTCTGAGCCAGTGCAGAAGTTAAGCAGCCTACCTCTCCGGTACGGTGTACCCCCATATAGGGCTACCCTAAGTATTGCACTCGGAGACTCGTTCCCCCCTGAACTTGGAGTATGTACTTGAAAATCCGACCCCCGGCCCTCGCTGTCTTATAGTAGGTGCAGTCCTGCCGTCAGCCTATCAGCCCGCCTAGACGTGGCAAAGGTCGTCAATCATTCCAGTCATGCGTGAACGGTCATGTACAACCAAACGTAGCACGGGTCGTCGGTGGCCGGCGGTCTAGCCAGAGTCGTCTCATCAGTCTGAGCAAGGCATAAGTAAAACGTAAAAACACTCGACAGAAACGGTCGAGATAACGTGTAACACAATTCCACATGGCGTGAAGACAAAGACTAGCTACTGAAAGTGACGGCACGGCGGGAATGAGACGAGAAGGGGAAAAGGTGGAGGGTATTAGCATTGGTACTGTAAGCCGGCACGCTATAGATCAGATGGGTGAGGGTGGAATGTAGAAGAGGACGAGACGATGAATAAAAAAGGGGGGCTGGCTGCGGGGTGTGTTCGAGTATAAGAAGGCGAGAGTCAGAAGCCAAAGGTATTGCAACACTGGACAGAAAAAGCAAGGAAAATCCCCGAACGAACCAGGCCAGCAGGCATCTTTACGTGCGTGGTGGTGTTCACCGCTGGAGGTTCACGCGGCTGCAAGGCACCTAGTCAGTACACACTGAGTGGAGCAAGAACGGAGGGACACTCACTCCCTAACGGTATCGTACAAAAACTTATAGCTCCTCAAGTTCCCCTTCAACCTCCTGATGTCGAGGGAGAATGTGTCGTTCAAGCGGTCAATCCGCGTCAGCTCGACGTAGAACCGGACCTCGTCCCCGACGTCCTGCGCTACGTCGCCATAGATCGTCTCCACTCCCGCCTCCGACGCGTCAGGCGACGGCTGCGTTTCCTCGGCGGCGGAGACCTGGGAAGATTGACGGCGCATGAGAAGGCCCTTGAGCATGCCGCCCGTCGAGCCGACGAGCGAGGACGGCGGTGGAGGTGAAGGGACAGGCAAACCACGCTTGTCGACCTATTTCGTGAACACGCATCAGCCCACTATCGCTCAACTCAGAAGAAAAGCAGGTGACGCACTCCGTTGGACGCCGCCGACCCGACCATATGCACCGCGGCGAGCCCACTCGTCGAGCTGCTCTCCCTGCCCAGGCGCCTCTTCTTCCCGCGAATACACCGGTACTTAAACTCGCTCTCCTCCTGTACGTCGATACCCATACCGTCCAGCACCGCCCGAACGCGCCGCATAACCTCCGGTGGCGCCATCGTCGTGATCGTCGTCTGGTCGACCGCGCCGTGGTGCACGCGGAGGACGCCGGGCTGGCGCGGCGCGGCGCGGCGCATGACGCGTTCGCCGAAGGACGCGTTGGCCTCGGAGGCGGAGCGGATGGGCGCCTGCGCAATGTTGATAGACGTCGTGGATGAGTTCTTTCCGAAGGTTGACGCGCGCGTGGCCGCCTCGCTCTCGAGGATGCTCCCGTCGTCCGCGTCGCCGCCCTTGGACCGGCTCCTGAACCACTGCATGACTTTCCGTGCCTTAGTTGTGCTTGCGGGCATCGCGTGCTCCTGCCTCAGCGCGCTCGCGCTCACCGGCGGGCCGGTCGGCTTCTCGCTACGACCTATCGGCTCGGGCTCCGCCGTCAGTGGCAGTCCGGTCGGCTCCTTGAATGCGTCGCGCACGTCCCGCGGTGTCGTCTTCGGCCGGCCCTTGAACGTTGAGAGTGGGTGTGCGATGACGGAAAGCGTGCTGCGCCGGCTCTTGCGGCCATCAGGGATGACCGCCTCTGCGTTGGGCTCAGCGTTGACGGGCGACGTCACGACGGACGGTTCCTGGGCGACAGGCGTCGGTGAGACTGTGAGCGTGGACGGGCGACGGCTGCTCCCGTTCACGGTATGCCCGTTGACGGACGAGTTCTCGCTGGTCTGGCGCGACACCGGCTCGCCCGCGCCGAAGATCTTGCCGAACCCAATCTTGTCGATGGACAAACCCTTGCGGTGTCGGCTGCTGCTCGCCGAGCGCGTGCTGCTCTTCTCTCGCTCTGCTACCGCGTCCGGCGTCCGCGGCGGGCTAGCCGAGTTGACCTTGACGACCGGCGGCGAGTCGATCGCGGGCACAGGCACGCGCGACGCGCTTGCGTTCGATGGGCGCCTCTTCGTGGGCGTCTGCTGGTCCTTCGCCGGCGTCGACGGCTTCTGCTTCTGCGCGCTCGACGGCTGCTGTGCCGGCGTGCGCTCGCGATCACGCGTGGATGGGCGGGCATTCTCTTCTTCGGGCTTGACGAACTCAACCTGAATCGTGTGCCGCATGTCCTTCTTCTCGCGCACGCTCCCACTCGCCTCGCCGCGGCCTTTCTTGCTGGTGCTGCCGGTGCGCTTTGGCGTGTCGAAATCCATCTTTGCCGTTGCCTCCGTCGGCGTCGGGGCGAAGGGATCGTCGTCGACGCCGCCGCCAGGCGTGGACACGACGATAGGCGCGTTCTTGCCGCGCGGTGGAGTCGAGAATGTCTGGTCGGCGGACGTCTCGTAGAGATACTCTGGTTGTTGCTGCTCGACGGCGTACTCGCGGTCGCGGTGGCTCCTGCTCCTGTTTGGGCTCGCGCCGGAGACAGACGCATGCGGGAACATGTCGGTGCGCGTGCTCTGGCTGCGTGCCATCTTGGTGCTGCTGCTGGTCTCGGCTGCCTGCGCCGCGGCGCGCATCTGTTTCTGGTACTGCAGACGTTTCTGCCGGTGTAGCTCCAGCGCGATGTTCTCGAGGTCCTCAACAGTCTTCTCAAACAGGTGGTAATACGGCGCTAGCCAGGGGTGCTGCATTACTTGCGTGAGGCTCGCCCGGCGCGTCGGATCCGGCTGAAGCATGATTCCGAGCAAGTCGCGGGCCTCGGGCGAGATGTAGTCCGGGAAGGAAAGAGGCGTGCTGACGATATACTTGTAGAGAAGATTGATGTTGTCGCCGTCGGGGTTCGCGGGGTCGTCATCGAAGGGGAGGTAGCCGGCAAGCATCGCGTAGAGGATGACACCACAGGACCAAATGTCGACGGCCGAGCCGACGTACGAGCCCTCGGAGATGACAAGCTCGGGAGCGGCATAACACGGAGAGCCACAGGACGTCTGCATGAGGTCATCCGCGCGGTGCTCGAAGCGGTTTGCAAAGCCGAAGTCGGTGATGATTACGTTGCGATTCCGATCGAGAAGTAGGTTCTCTAGTTTGAGGTCGCGGTGGACAATCTTGCGCTCGTGGATGTACCATACACCGGAGATGAGTTGCGCGAAAAGCTTGCACGCATCTTTCTCCTTGAGATATCGATGTGCGAGGATGTGATCGAAGAGCTCGCCGCCGCTAGCATAATCGAGAATGATGCCGATGTACTTGTCTGTCTCAATGACATCGTACAGCCGGACGATGTTCGGGTGCTTGAGCATCTACGCACACAGTGTGTCAGCGTTTGAATGTGCGCAGTCCGAGAAAAATACGGATAGCGCCCAACTCCCGCGGAGGAGCAGCCCTACTGCTTGGCACCCCATGGAACGCTAATTCCCGCACCCTGCGCGAGAGCCGTATGGCACAGAAGATGGGCAATCAGACAAGCAGGTGGGCCCGGGCAGTGCGCCATGCGTCAGCATCCTGATGAACGCATGCCAGCGGCAGGATGCCCGAGCTCTCGCGGTTTAGGCTCGAGACCGTCGCGAAACGCAACGGAGCAGGGCTGTTGCAGCGCAGGGGCCGTTAGGCGCCGAGCTACCGAGCTAGGGCGCCGACATCGCAGCACATACGCTGGCTCGCCGTGCATCGCGCCCGGTGGGCGCAGGGCTGCGATCAGGGCGACCATCGCGACGGCCGGGCCGAGCGATGGATCGGCGCCTGACGAAGGAAGCTCTGGGCATGCGCACTGGCGCATCTATGGACATGGCTGCGCGAAGAATGGGCGAAGCCACCCACAAAGGTGAAGCCAGAGCACGGTCGAGTGCAAAGGGAAAGAAAGGGGGTCGACAAAGGAGTCGGGGAGGGCAGGACATACCCTAAGAACCTCAATCTCGCGCTCGACTTTGGACATGCGGATGGCGGAGTCGATGTTGTGGCGTTTTAAGAGCTTGACGGCGGCTTCTTCGCCCCAGGTGGTGTGGAGGCCGAGCTTGACCTTGCCGAACTCACCCTCGCCGAGGGTCTGGAGCAGGAGATAAGGCCCAAACTTGGGAATTGCACGACCAGGATGTGCGGCGGCCCATGCCTGTGCGGCGGGGTGGGCGTAGACGTCACGGTACTTGGGCTGGGAATCGTTGTTGTCGGGCTGGGAAGAGGTAATGGTGTGAGATGCGCGCTGCCTGCGGGAGGAAGAGTGCTGTGTGACGGGTGGGGATGACATGTTGGGCTGAACAGAAGCGGGACGAGAAGAAGCGTAGGTCTTGTAGGACGTCGAGGACGGACCGGGGGTGGAGTGGTCGGGGATTTGTAGACTGTCCATGGACGACGGTTGTGTTGTGTGGTTGATGTACTTGGACGAGAAGGCAAGGGAGACGAACAGAGCCGAGGCTTATACGCCTTTGGACGAACTGTAGCGCGCAGAGCACTGCAAGTGTTGGGATGGCCGTTGAGGCGGCCCGTCGTTGGCGTCGTCGAAGTGAGACGAGCCTGAAATCGTCCCCGTCAGCCACGTTCTGCCCTTTCGGCACTTCCCGGTTGATCAAAGTCCAACCACCGCCCGGCCCAGCTCTCCCTTTTGTCCTCCTTGCCTTCCTCGCTGCCCTGCCAACCACCATCTTAACTTCGGTCACAATCATTCCCTTCTCCTCGTCCTCCCCTTTCTTCCCTTTCTCCTTCGCCCCCACAATCACATATCCGTCCATCGATAACATATCCGTCCCTTACACGGTTTAGCCAGCCCGTCCCCGTTCATTGCTTCCGTATCTGTTTCCGCCAACCTTGACACTAGTCCTCCCCGTCATATTATCCTCCCGTCTCATCCCACTTCGCCCTTCTCGCTATATCAAAAGCTGACCCCAGCCCACCTACACCGCCTCGCTTCCCTGTGCTGCCTGTATTCATGATTCAGATCCATGTCAATGCGCATCTTCTCCGTGTTCCGATCTCCCGCTCTATCCTCGCTCCACTTTCTTTATACCCGTCGGATGTTTTCTCGATCCGTAGGCAACGGTCCCGATCATCCTTCGTCCATCATCACCCACAAATTCAACCGCGGACCGCGCTCACGACGCTGGTGCATAGGCCGCATCATCTCTGCTGCATCCGGCAGGCGCAAGTACGCACTCGTCGTCGCCCATTTGGCCTGTACACTCCATCGTCGCGGCGTAGCAACAAATGCACGTCCCAATGCGGCACCTTTTTTTGTGCCATACACAGCGCCTGCAGCTGGCTCCGAGTCTCCGATCTACGCCGCCTGCGCTTCCGTTGCCCCAAGCTGCCACCCCCGCCCCGCCGCAAACCTCTGACATGAGGACTGGACAGGGCTAGCATTCGCCTCATCTCAGTGGCCGATGTATCGTCTCCGGATATGATACGCCACGGGCTGTGTGCTTCATCGTGAATCCAAGCCGAGGCGAGCGGCTCCGAGCACCGCGGTGCGCGCTCCGCGTTGCAGCATTCTAGGAAGATGGCGAGCGCCGATCCCAAACGTCGACGGCGATAACATTAGCTCTAGCACAAGGACGCCTGTGCTCGTCCACGGCTTTAAATTCGCAGGGGAGGCGGAACAGCAACCATAACAACTGTACGTCGGTCTTTGATGCCCGACGTCCGTACGCGGTGCTTGCGAGGCCGAAGCGGCGAAAACGCGCGGAGGTCCATTCGCCGTGCGTCATCGCGTCGGCAGCCGCGAAGATCTGGTCTGCGGCCGCGGTGCGGTGCGGCTGGAGTGCCCCTATCGACACAAGCGTCGCTACGCGGGGCGTTCATCGAAAGGCTGTGGTCGGCGCGAATCTGTCTGGGCTAATCTCGTCGCCAACCTACCTTAGGCCTTAGGACCGGCGCATGAGATGAAGCTATGAAATCCCTGCGCTAGCCGACGGAGAGTCTCACTTTGAAGTAACACTAGTACTTCATTTGCAAGTGCCATCACTTGCACGAGGGAAACCGAAACGCGCGCGAGCCGGCTTGGTGACGTGGCCCGCGGCACTGGCTGCCGTTGCCGTTCGAGCACGGATCTCACGTCCCCTTTCTGCCTTGAGCTTCTACCATTTCTTTGTCCTTGCAAGCGGCCTCTCTCAGATGAAGCCTGTTTCGCGGAACAAGGCTTAGATGCTCATACCCTTACCAACTCTTTCACCTTCGGCCCAACAAGACCGAGCGGCGCTGTTACAGGGTCCACAACACTCCGCGACCACCGTCGTTGCGAAGACATCCGAATTTGGCGCCTTGCTGTTGTGATTCTGAATGGTACGTTTAAGCCACACCCGAATTTAACGTTTACTCGTCGCACAGAGCCTGCATTAAAGCAATTCTGGTCACCCAGTTTCATCAGCGTTAGGGCCCTTTGGAGCGGACATCCTAGGTCCAAAGTGCACGCATTCGCGCCGTTGGCTAATGAAGCGCCCGTGGCCAGAATCCCTCTATATTGACACGCAGTGCGTAGTAATTAGCGCTCCTGGCTACGCTGGCGCTTTATACATGCTACGGGGCTGCTGAGCGCGAGCGCGCCCGTGCAATACATTTCATTCAGTTGATACAGGAAGAAGAAACTACGTCATCTCGTTAAGCAATTGCGACGCCACCCAGACTCGGATGTGACATTCCTGGCACAAAGTCAAAAATCCCATGGGGTTGCAGCGAGCTGGCGTCTGTTTCTTACCGTCCCTGGTCAGAGTCACCGGACGAGATTCTCCGACCCCGCGCAGATCCCTGGTTCAGATGATGTCGCGCCGTACGCTAGACGCAGAAGATGGCTTAGCCGGCGGGGACAGTCGATCCGTTCGAGCTCGAGTTTGTGTAGGGTCTGCCAGCCTATGATCAGCGCGATGTACTTCTTGGGCTCAATTGGAGGTGCGTTGGTTGGTAGGTAGGTAGGTTGGTATGTATTATGGCCCGCGGGGCCGAAGGCCCCATAACGGACAGCACTCGCGCGGGTGTAGGTACTAATAGGTAATCAAAATGCCGGTCAGGTTCTGACTCTCGTTCCTTAGATCAGTGAAGGTGCCCGGCCGTTGAGCGGACTTGCATATGTTCGTCATCGACACGGAGGGACCAGGTTGTCCGGTCGAGGCGCGGTTGCCCTCCAAGTGGAGGCGTCGGCATTTACCTGACGTCTAATCACAGGTGAGTAGAGGCATAGCGCTTCAGGGATCGTGGTATGGCCCACAGCGTTATCCTACTCCTGACTCGGTTCATGATCGAAGATTTCCCCTTCCTCTCGTACAGAAGGAGGCTCTTCGGATGGCGGCAGGGCAGGATGTTTGGATTTAGCTTTCAGAAGCGACATGGCAGACAGAACAACACTCAGAACAACCATGGTGTTGGGGAGGGGAGGGAAGTTGGCTTTGTAGGTCCAGCGGAGGCAGGAGGGGCGCCGGATTTGCCGTGAGCTTCAGGCTTGACTGAAGTTTGGCCAATGGCCTCGAGTGGTGTTTCGGCGAGGGCACCAAAGAAGTTCTGGCGGGAGGTCGGGGGCGGGGGGTTGGAGACACCTTTCGTTGTAGGAAGGGATGCGATTTGAAAGGGGGGGTTGAGTAAAGGAAGGGTGAGCAGAGTCCGCCGAGCGATGTGCATTCTGGAGGTGCTCCATAGAGCGGGAACTACCTGAAAATAACGCAGTTGAAGGATCAAGAGCTCAATGGTGGAGGGTGAGCGACGAGAAGCATGACAAGCACACAAAGGTCCGCATCCATGTGGCGCGAGGAATGGTCGTGCTTATTGAACTGCGTCGATATGGGGGAAGCAGAAGGGTGGTGCAAAGGCAATACAACAACACGGCCTTTCGGGGGCGTAACAAACGATCCCGACGAGCTTAGCTAGCCGGGGTCGCGTTAGGCGCAGGGCGGGACATAAGGAGTACATAACGGTGAGAGTACAGTGGGAGTAAGTGTAGGCGTGTATGTATCATGTATTATCTGCGATACGCCAGGGTGATAGGGCGCGATAACGCTTGTGGCTTCCTGGGTTGGGAGGGGAGGAGGGTAGGAAAACTACGCACCATCGGAACGCGAGGCCCGGCTCTCGTCCGATTGAGCATGGTCCACAGAAGGCTTCCCTCGATACTGCAGAGGTCGGACGTATCCCACGATGGAGCCAAAGAGCTCACGACGCGGTGGCACGAGCAAGCGAAAATGTGAAGTGGTGGTGGTTCCCGAAGCATCTCCCTCAGCCTCGGCTTCAAGCCTCCGTCAGGCCCGGTTCTGCGCTATCCGCAGTGCCGCCTAATGGCCCGAAATCCGTATGGTGGGGCAACTGACTTCATGTCACGCCTCAATTTTGGGTTTCTCGCTGTGCCGTTCGAGATTTGAGGTGCTAGAGTACGACTTTCAATCAGATTTTCACTCATCGAAGGTTTTTGTAGCACGGGCGCTTAACGGCCAAATTTTTCGAGCTACAGCGACACTTAAACTGCAGCAACATTGGCCATCTTGCCCCCCCTGCACACCCTCCTTTGCTTCCTACTCCTCTTCGACCCTTTCTGGTGACAACAGACCTAGCTAGCCGTTGCCATTGCTATTTTTTTCAACTTTCGGACTTATTTGCACTTTAAGCGCCCATGACATCATCGAGAATTGGCCAAATTTTGGGCTGGTTGGACAAATTTTGGCCAGTGAAAAATCCAATCCGACAGTTCTTTTCGCATTGCTAAGGACCTCTCAAATCTGTATTTTCAGCTACATGGAGTGACATCCCGAGGTGTTATTAAGTTAACAAGATTGGGGTGTGGGACTTGTCACG